>SNQJ01S0118550.1:3049-19158 GCA_010110895.2 Picea sitchensis
TAATGTTAAAAGGAAGTGACATAAATGGTATAAATACATATCATTATACATTCATTTGATACACAAGTCGAATTTCAGAGGAAATCAGAAGTAAAGAAGGTCAGATTTCAAGGGAGGATGAAGTCTTTTGGTGATGTGTTCTAAGTATTAACAGGGGCAATATTAACTACCTTTCCACCTCATCTTTTGTTTTCTCCATGCTCCCTTTTTTTGTTGGTAGTAATCATTCGAGGGTATATCTCTATGACTTATTTCTTGATTTTGGCATGCATATTCTTGATTTATGGTGCACTTTGGAAAAACTAGACTTTAACATGCATTAACAAAACTTGTCAAAACTTGATCCACCACATGCTTCTTGTCAATCCTCATGCATTGGATTGGGCATGCACAAAACTGGAATGGGTGCGCGCAAATTTGTTTATACGCATGCACAATATTAAGCTAGAACTTTGGGTGCCAACACCTGCAGAGTTTTGTGTGTACAAGTTCCAATGGTTTTGATGTTGAGTACTCCTTTTTTTTAAAATTAACTGTCTTTTACTTCCCTGTTGACATGGATTGCAAACAGTGTCCATAGTTTTTGAGATCCTTTAAATATCTCTTACTGCTTGTGTCTTGCTGGGTTTTACTAGATTGTTAAAGTTTATATGACCCATCCTTCAATGCCATAACCAAATTTCATCTACTTGTCCCAAAAAACATTTTTCTCCTTTGACTTCATTGAGAATGTATACATTGCTTGGGGTTTTGTTTACATTTTCCACTAATCTTCTTGACCCTTGTTTCCTGATCTCACATCCTTTATAATGAAATGGGAGTTTGTAATCTTGATCACACATTTGACTTACACTTAGAAGATTTTGTTTTAACCTTTCAACATACAAGACATTTAGTGTTTTAGTCTTTCCATTATCAAGACTAATGGTACATTTTATAACTATCCTTGCATAAGCATTATCTCCAAAGGTAATTCTTCCTCCTTTTTCTTTTTTAAGAATGAGAATTTTTTTTGATCCCCTTTCATGTGTTTTGAACATCCACTATCAATGTACCATTGGCTTCCTTTATCTTGAAAATGCATTGCATGTCCACATTCTTCCTTCTTCGGTTCTTCTTTCTTCCATTTCCACACATTTGTGTATTATTCTCTATTCTTGGTAAGAGCATATTATTCCTTGTTTTTTTAGGATAATTTATTATGCTTCTTCTACAATCATGTTCTATTGGCCCATTGTTATTGCACTTATAACATTCAACATTGTAATCGAGTAGGGGAGCAAATGATTTATAGTTTCTATAAACAAACCCATGAGAACTTATAGTTTATAGTTTTTATAAATCATTCTTTGAGGTTTAATAAGAACTTATTGTTGGCTATCGGAGGTCACCCCTGGATTGCTTGCAGGAGCAGAGCCCAACGCCCATCAGTTTAATGTCATGATTTGTTTGAAAGGGTGATCAAATGGAAGGAAACTCAGAACAGTATCGTCTCAACTTAGAAACTAGGCCGAGCATGCATGACGAGTGAGGTCTTGATAAAATCCAAATAGTGAGTTGCAGTAAAAAGGGTGAGTAGGGGGAAGACTTGCATGAGAAGAGTGCGAAAGTCTATCACATACATCCGGTTTGTAACAAACTGGGGAGGAAAGCATTCGAACACAAAATCCTTTTACATTCAAACACAAATACCAGAGATCACAACAATGTCACAACAAATCCTTTATCGCAACAAGATTGTTAAATCCACATGAATCCTTCAACTGTGAACCCTCTAGTATAAGACGAAACAAAGATGGAAAAGGAAGAACTGTTTGTTATAAACCAAGAAGTCTCAAACTCAGAGGCATAACCAAGGAACCAGAGTCTCGCTGAAAATTTACAGTGGGGATCTTAGCTCTACCATCGATAGATACAAAAATGGAAAAAATGCCTACATATACTCAAAACAACAACAGCAGCGGAACCAAGAAAATGCATTGAAAGCTTTGCATCTGCATGGCTTCTGACACTCTGTAGCCGCAATCTTTGAATAATCGTGCAACTTATGGCAGACGCGATCGATCTTCTGACAGTTACATCGACGAATCGATGTGCCTTTAATTCATTGCAGGACGTCCCCATTATGGCAGAGACGATGTCTAACCACCCTCAACCGCTTCAATAACTGCTTCTTGGGATCGGGAACGGTCCAACCAACTCAGCATTTTGGGATAGGGAAGGCTTCTCGCGCTACCACTTGGAACAACTGAATAGCTTGAGGGACAGACATGGAGGCCAGATAGGAGGACATGGTGCCAGATAGGAGTAATGGCGTTGGGGAGGTGCGTGAGAGGGGTGACAGAGGATGATCCATGGCGGAAGACACCTGGTGGAGGAGGAAGACGGGAGATAAATGGACTCGCCTTCGGGTGAGAGGCTGATGTGTGAAGGAATGGGACACGTGGCAGGTAATGAGTGGATGGTGGGAAGAAGGGAGAACCACGCGGACCAAAAGGATGGGGTGGACGAGTGACACACGGCAGCTGGAGAAAGGTGGACTGGAAGATGACAAGGTAGGGGAGTGGCCCATGCTGGCTAAACATGGAGCGGCTAAGAAGGGCGGGGGTGCATGAGCGCCGTTGATATGGGCACTATGATCTCGGTCGTCGGAAAGTTGCATCCCTGATTCCGGAACCCCCCCCCCCTCCGCTTAAAGGTAGAAAGGCAGGGGGGGTCCAGAATGGTCTTCATCGCCATTGATCCGGGCGTGCTGATCTAGATCGTCGGAGAGGTGTGTCCCCAATTCTGGACACCCCCCCCGCTTAAAGGTAGAAAGGCAAGGGGGGTCCGAAATTCGATATGCACCGTTCATCTGATCATGCAAATCTTAGCCATCTAGAACTGATTCTCGTTTAACTCGGACGCATTTGCGCATAAAACTTAGGACAAGTGGATTTTTAACCCTTTCTTTTGCATTCTAACCCTCTTTATAGGAAATATCGATAACAGTTGGCTCCATGGGGGATAGAGTCGTCCCTGTGATGCTCTAAGAACTCTTTTGCAGACTTAGTGCCTTTGCTGTTGGGCTGTGGAGTCATTTATTAGTCCGAAAAAAAAAATAAAAAAAAAAACAATATTTACAAAACAAAACGAAACGAGCCGACTGCGGCTCACATAAAACATTTCTTTAAGAAATGCCCATTAACTGGGCCACTGAAAACTTCATTGCCTTCCAGATCCTTCAACCTGTATGTGTTATTTAAAAACACTTCAAGGATCTTGAAAGGCCCGAACCAGAGGGCATCAAATTTGTTGTGTTTGCCCTTTTCCTGTCTGGGTGCATCCCATTTGAACACTAGATCACCCTGCTCAAATCCCTTCTTTTTGCTCTTCTTATCAAAAGCCTGCTTGATCTTCTGTTGATGATTGTAAGCTCTGTCCAGGACTTGTTCTCTGATCTGCTGCACCTCCACCATCTGATGAATTCTCCTGAGCACATGGTTAGGCTCTCCCTCATAGTCCTGGAGGAGATTGGCTACAGGCAAGGCAAGATGAGTGGGAAAGATGACCTCGATTCCATAAACCAGATGGAAGGGTGAGAGGCCCAGGGACTTTTTGGTTATCACCCGATTAGCCCAAAGAGCAAATTTAAGCTTTGAGTCCCATGCCCTCTTATTGTCCTCCAGTAGCTTCTTGATAAGCTTGATTAAGATTTTATTGGAGGACTCTGCTAGCCCATTCCCTTGAGGATAGTAGGGAGTGGAATGAATCAGTGAAATTCCAAATTGTTCACAAAATTTGACCAAGGGCTCAGATCGAAATGGGGGAGCATTGTCAGT
The DNA here is from genome assembly GCA_010110895.2 of Picea sitchensis. Taxonomy (NCBI): domain Eukaryota; kingdom Viridiplantae; phylum Streptophyta; class Pinopsida; order Pinales; family Pinaceae; genus Picea; species Picea sitchensis. The sequence continues at coordinate 6,871 of SNQJ01S0118550.1, forward strand.
AACAATTTTGCTAGGGAAGCCAAACCTAGCTATGATATCTTCCAGGAAGCTGATGATTACTTTGTGAGAAGTGCTTCTAGTAGGGACAACTTCTATCCATTTAGTGAAGTAGTCGGTTGCTGTTAGAATCCATCGGTGCTGGCCGCTTGAAGGAGGATGAATTTCCCTGACGAAGTCTAATCCCCACTGCTGAAAGGGTGCTGAGACCACTACAGGCTTTAATGGCAGAGATTTGAGTTGCTTCTTACCTGAAAACTTCTGGCATTTGATGCAGGTCCTGACTTCTCTGCAGACATCAGTAAACAAAGTGGGCCAGTAATACCTAGCACGGAGGATCTTATGGGCTGTGGTCTTCCAAAAATGATGACCTCCGCAGAGACTGCTGTGGAAGTCGAATATAACTCTCTGGGCTTGCTGTGGGTCTAGACATCTTAGTAATACCCCCAGAGGATCCTTCCAATACAATGCTCGATCAATAAGGCAATATCTAACAACTTTGAGCTTCAAAGCCCTTGCCTTTCTTTTTTCCATCCCATCAGGAGGCCTCAAATCTTGCAAAAAATACAAGATATCCTTGTACCAAGGGCATCCTGCTAGTGGTACAGTGCCTTGGGAACCCCTACTGGATGACTCAGCTTGCTCATTGATGAAGTTAATTCCCAAGGCTTCACAATTGGATTCGGCCAGCAGCTTGGCCAAACCCTGCCCCTTTATCAGCTTGGTGGGATTTATCTCCAGATCAAATTCTAGGATCTTGGCGATCCATTTTCCTCTTCTTCCGTCTATGTCAGGCTATATAAGAATGTCCTTCATAGAAGCTGAAGGGACATATGCGATGATCTTTGAGTGTAAGACATAGACCCTGAAATCTTTAAGAGCTTTCACCAAGGCATAAGCTTGCTTTTCCATGATCTCGTATCGGAGCTCTGCATCTCTCAGCGCCTTGCTAAAGAAGGAAATGGGATGCTCTTGCCCTTGATCATTTTTCTGCAACAAAACTGCTGCTACTGTATCACAAGAAGCAAAAGAAAATATTAGGAAATCTTTAGAATAATCTGGACTGGTTAGCACAGGAGCCTCAGTCAATGCCTTCTTTATTTGGTCAAAATATTTCCTAGGTTCAGCAGTACATTTTATTTCATGGCCCTTCCTGAGCATGGCTGTGATATGTTTCACCAATTCAACAAAATTTGAAACAAACCTCCTCAGGAAATTAATCCTTCCCAAAAATGCCTGGACCTCCTTTTTAGATCTGGGAAGTGACAGGGCCTGGATTGCCTCTACCCTGTCAGGATCGATTCTCACTCCCTCCGCTGAGACTATGTGGCCTAACAACTTTCCCTCCTGCATAGAAAACAATGATTTCTTGGGATTTAGGGAAAGACCGAACCTGCGACACTTCAGGAAAACCCTCTTCAAGTGGGAGCGGTGCTCAATATCCATCTTGGAGAAGACTGTTATGTCATCTAAGTAAATTACCATGAACTTATCTTTTTCCCCGATGAAGGCTATGTCCATGGCTCACTGAAACGTTTCTCCCACGTTCATCAGCCCGAATGGCATCTTGGCATACATGAATGTACCCCAAGGAGTGGTGAAGGCTATCTTTTCTCTGTCTTCAGGCATGACTGATATCTGATTATAGCCAGAAAAGCCGTCAATCATAGATATCCTGGATGCACCAGTGACCTTCTGTAGTATATGTTCCATGTTGGGCAGGGGGTAATTGTCCTTCCTCGAACTCCTGTTCAGGTTCCTGAAATCGACACAGAGTCTGATTTCTCCACTCTTCTTCCTCACTGGGACCAAATTGGACACCCAGTCAGAGTATCTCAAGGGGACAATGATTTGGGCATCCAACAACTTCTTCACCTCCCTCTCCATGACAGGCAGCAGCGTGGGATTTATCTGTCTCAGCTTTTGCTTGAATGGTCTAGCCTCCTCTTTCAGTGGGATCTTGTGCTCAATGACTGATGTATCATATGTCTTGAGGTCTTCGTAGGTCCACGCAAACACGTCAGCAAACTCTTTCAGCAACTTAGTATATCCGATCCTCCGCTCCTCGGTCAGACTCTTTGACAGCTTGACCAACTTGGGCTCCTCTGGTGTGCCTATGTTGCACTTAGATGTATCAGCATCATCTCCTGAAACTCTCCCCTTTACTGACACATCATTCCCATTGAACAATCTTTCTAATGGGATCAAACCTCTTGGTATGTGATTGCTCGGCAGTTGAATAATCTGGTGGTCAACAACCTTATTTAACAACTTCCCAGGGTGATGGTCAGGTTCTTCATCAGGGTCCTCATCTATGTGTGACGCAGAGAAGTCATCAATGGACTGGAGGAACTTTTTGATCTCCTGATCATCTTCAAATACCTTCCAATGTCTGACATTGTCTAGTACATAGGGCCTGTATCTTATTTCCACCTCTGATCTATCAGTGGGCAGCGCAAGAGCTTCGAACAAACTAGCTGAGAAGGCTTGAAAGTTGGCTGGAGAATTTTCTTCTCTTGGAATGAAAGAGATGTTAAAAGCCAGGAAGAAATTATCTACAAGATCCCATACCTCATTCCTGTAATTCTTGAGGCGAGGGTGCTTGGCCTGATAGGCATTCTTGACCTGCTGGACAATTAATTCTGCATCCCCAAACACAACTATTTCCCTGATTCCCATCTCCTTTGCAGCTCTTAATCCCAGAACCAGAGCTTCATACTCTGCCACATTATTGGTGACTTCAAATTCCAGCTTGTATGACAGAGAAATGGTTCCTTGAGAAGGGGATTTGAATACCACTCCGGCACCTGCACCTATACTAGAAGAGGCTCCATCAAAGAACATCCTCCAAACAGAGGTGGTTGGAGGGAGCATCTCTTGATTAAGACTGGGCTGCTTTCTGATTCGCAAAGGGGTCTCAGGTTCATCAGTGACCTGCAACAAGCTAGATCCTAAGTCAGTGTCTAATGCATAGATGGGATGATTAGTGGGGTTTGCTTCATCACTGACTATGTATGATAGCTGGGCTTCTCTGTATAATCTCCTATGTTCCCCCCCAAATACTGGAATGGTGGCATATGTGAGATCCATCTGTAACGTTCCCCCAAGTCCCTTAATCCAAGATCTTGACAACAACATGCCAAACTTGGGGGGAACATCAGCTACCACTATATCCATGACCATACTTTTCATGGGCAGTTGAAACAGGGAAACTACCAGGTCCTTGATGACTCCCAAACATTGTACCCACCTGGAGTCAAAGGAATAGAGGTCATGATAGGCTCTGGTGATTTCTAATCCTAGATCTTCCATGACGGCTTTAGGCATGAGGTTGTGGGAGGCCCCTGAATCCATTAAGCAATTATGAAACACTTTGTCATGTATGTTCAGGGAGGTGTAGAAGGGAGGGGATGAATCATCTCTGTCTTCTACCATGGGACCTAGGACCACTGCATGCCTTTCATCTTGGAGGCTTATGAAGTCTGTGGAAGGGCCTGAGGCTTCATATTTCAATAGGTCGGAGAGGTGTTTTTTGAATTCCCCATGTTTAATCAACTCAGTGAGGGGCACAGGGATTCTAATATTTTGGATCTCATGTTCGAAATTGAAAGAAGACATAGACTTTGGGATATCCCTAACTTCAGGAACATGACTTTGGACAATGGGAGAGAGGGGTTGGGCCTTATTACTTCTATGATTGTCTGCTACTTCATTAGCAGGCTTGTCCACTCTGAATGATGACTCTGGATCATTAGGTGTTGCTGCCCTTTTGTCAGATCTCAGGTTATACCTACCTCGGCCACCGCCAGCTTTGTCTCCCTTGCTCAATTCGTTCAGTTGACTGTCCATGAGAGACTCCTCGTACACTGACTGGGTCAAATGAGGGAAAGGAGGAGTGACTTATACAGAGTGGATTTTAGGTTCAGGCTCATCTGTTTCCCCTTCTGGTTCCTCAGCTACAAAATTTTTCTGAAAGGGAGCCTGAATCCTTTGGTCGTCTCTGTCCCTTTCCTTCTCTTTGTGCATGGTTGGAGGAGCAAAATTGTTTGGTCTCCTGAAACCTCCTTTATTTTCACTGTTTTGAGGGCCCTTATACATCTGCCTCCTTTCCACCTTCAATCTTTCCACCTCTTCTTTAAGAAAGTTCATTACTTGGGCCAGCTCATTTACTTGAGGGTGGGGCAATGATGGGCTGGAAGTTGAGGCTTCCGACTTTTCCTTTCTTCTGTCTGTGTCGGCCTGGTTTCTCAGCTTGTCAGCTGCCAATATGTTGGATTCCACTTCTATAGCTGCATCTTGCATCTGAGACAAAGAGGTGGCTCTTCTCTCTCTTAATACGAGGTAGAAATCAGGGTCAAATGCACTAGCATATGAAATTTGAGCAGGGGCTTCTGAAGGCTTTATCTCTGTAGGAATCTTGTTATACATCTTATTGAATCTTTTGGAGAAGTCAGAGACAGACTCTCCGTCCATTTTCTTGAGAGCCCCAAACTCTGTCATGTAATATATATAATCCTTCCTGTCTCCCCACTGTCTCAGGAAAACATTATCCAGAGCCTCAATTCCAGCAATAGATCCTGGGGGCAGTCCCCTGAACCACTTTCTAACCTCACCATCCAAGCTCTGGACAAATACTCTCATCCAGACATCTTCATTTTCAATGTTCAAATTGTCAGCATAACTGTAAAAAGTAGCCAAGTGCTCTTCTGCAGTTATGTCTCCCTCTCCACTAAACTTGGGCATATACTTCAAGTAGTCTCCAGCAGGGAGAGAATTCATAGGATGAGGTAGGATTAAAGGGGCATATCTAGCAGTGACTATGGAATCCATTCTATTCAAAGGGGGATTAGCACCAGCCATAGGGATATTAGGTAGAGGAAAACTTGGAGGAGAAGGAGTGTGAACAGGAGAGGACGGGGAAGATAGAGAGAGGTCAAAAGGACACGAATGTGCAGATGCTTCTCTCCGTACGGCAGTAGTAATAGCAGGAGGGGTGGTGAAATCTTCTGAGATCAAAGGTCTGTATTGAGGCACAACTTCCAGGGAGGGGGGAGTGACAAGGATCTCTCCTTTTGATACTAGACCAGGAGGGGAAAACTCACCAGGAACACTCCCAAAATTCAGAAAACGGGAAACCTCAGAGGAAGTACGACTAGGAAGCTGAGAATATGAAAATGGAGTTTTCACAGAAGGGGATGGCGTATTACCTTTTTCAGCGATGGAGACTTCTTTTGCAGATCTCTTTCCCTTTCTGCGCACCGCTTCCAAGTCAGCTTCTGGTGTGGCCAGAGGCAAGTGTGGATTAGCCCTCGTGTGTCTGCCTCTCGAAGCCACAATTGATAGAACAAGTTCTCCCCAGCGGAGTCGTCACAGTGGAGTCACCAGGTGCATAGTAGCAATCTTCAAGTTCTGATTTCTGATGCACCTTCAGAATCAGCTTAATCTTTTTCGTTCAAATCTGGGGAAAATATTCAACTTCGTCCCCGGCAACGGCGCCATAAAATGTTGGCTATCGGAGGTCACCCCTGGATTGCTTGCAGGAGCAGAGCCTGACGCCCATCAGTTTAATGTCACGATTTGTTTGAAAGGGTGATCAAATGGAAGGAAACTCAGAACAGTATCATCTCAACTTAGAAACTAGGCTGAGCATGCATGACGAGTGAGGTCTTGATAAACTCCAAACAGTGAGTTGCAGTAAAAAGAGTGAGTAGGGGGAAGACTTGCATGAGAAGAGTGCGAAAGTCTATCACATACATCTGGTTTGTAACAGACTGGGGAGGAAAGCATTCGAACACAAAATCCTTTTACATTCAAACACAAATACCAGAGATCACAACAATGTCACAACAAATCCTTTATCGCAACAAGATTGTTAAATCCACGTGTATCCTTCAACTGTGAACCCTCTAGCATAAGACGAAACAAAGATGGAAAAGGAAGAACTGTTTGTTATAAACCAAGAAGTCTCAAACTCAGAGGCATAACCAAGGAACCAGAGTCGCGCTGAAAATTTACAGTGGGGAGCTTAGCTCTACCATCGATAGATACAAAAATGGAAAAAATGCCTACATATACTCAAAACAACAACAACAACAGAACCAAGAAAATGCATTGAAAGCTTTGCGTCTGCATGGCTTCTGACACTCTGCAGCCACAATCTTTGAATAATCATGCAACTTATGGCAGACGCGATCGATCTTTTGACAGTTACATCGGCGAATCGACGTGCCTTTAATTCATTGCAGGACGTACCCATTATGGTAGAGACGATGTCTAACCACCCTCAACTGCTTCAATAACTCCTTCTTGGGATCGGGAACGGCCCAGCTAACTCAGCATTTCGAGATAGGGAAGGCTTCTCACGCTGCCACCTGGAACAACTGAATAGCTTGAGGGACAGACATGGAGGCCAGTGCAGAGAACATGGTGCCAGATAGGAGTAATGGCGTTGGGGAGGTGCGTGAGAGGGGTGACAGAGGATGATCCATGGCGGAAGACACCTGGTGGAGGAGGAAGACGGGAGCTAAATGGACTCGCCTTCGGGTGAGAGGCTGACGTGTGAAGGAACGGGACACGTGGCGGGTAATGAGTGGATGGTGGGAAGAAGGGAGAACCACGCGGACCAAAAGGATGGGGTGGATGAGTGACACACGGCAGCTGGAGAAAGGTGGACTGGAAGATGACAAGGCAGGGGAGTGGCCCACGCTGGCTAAACATGGAGCGGCTGAGAAGGGCAGGGGTGCATGAGCGCCATTGATCTGGGCTCTATGATCTCGGCCGTCGGAAAGCTGCATCCCTGATTCCGGACCCCCCCCTCCGCTTAAAGGTAGAAAGGCGGGGGGGTCTCGAATGGTCTTCATCGCCGTTGATCCGGGCGCGCTGATCTGGACCGTCAGAGAGGTGCGCCCCCGATTCTGGACCTCCCCCCTGCTTAAAGGTAGAAAGGCAAGGGGGGTCCGAAATTCGATATGCGTTCATCTGATCGCACAAATCTTAGCCGTCTAGAACTGATTCTCGTTTAATTCGGACGCATTTGCGCATAAAACTTAGGACAAGTGGATTTTTAACCCTTTATTTTGCATTCTAACCCTCTTTACAGGAAATATCGATAACACTTATATTTATATCTCTCACATTATCATTTCTTGGATAATATCTACAATCTATTTCTTTATAACCAATATTATTGCAAGAAAAACAATAAACAAGAAAGAGATTTTGGTAATGGGTTGTGAAAGGTATTCTTGGTGGAAAAAATATTTTGAACTCATTCTTGTGATAAGAATAAGATTTGCGTTGGTCATCATTTCCTTTCTTGTTGTTTCTTTCATTGTTCGTGGATCCTTTGAGAATATTGGCATAAATTTAGTCTTTTCTTCATTTTCCTTTTCTGATGGCTTTGTGACCTTAGTGTTTGCATCTCCCTCAGAATTTTTTTTTTTCGTCATAGCCAAGGCTTGCCTTGAATTATGGTGACCTTAGCAACTAAGAATATTATCTAATATTTCATTACTCTTTCCAAACTTAAAGCTTCTATTCAACTGATAAATTGTTTTCTCTAGTTCCTTTCTTAAGTAAACTATTTCATCTTCTATTTTCTCGCAATTTTCTTCCCTTTCTTTAAATTGGATTATCATCACTTCTTCTATCCTTTTTTATTTTTCTAGTTGATTATTCATGATGATAACTATATTTTTTGTTTCATCAAGTTCATGATCCTTCTTTTCATATTTCTGCAATTGTTCCTTCTACTTTTTTTTCTTTCCCATGATCTTGTCTATTTCTTCTAAGGCACTAACGATTTATGCTTCAAGATTGACTTCCCCATTAATGTATTCTTCCTCTAAATCTAATTTTTTTTTTCTGTTACAGGAAAATCCCCTTGCAAATAGGTGAAATTCCTCTTGGATCTAGACCCCTATAACCAAGACAGAAAGGTGCTAATGTTGGACATTGACATTCCTTTTAATGAAGCTAAACTATTCAAGGAAGAAGAAGAAAGAAAGTTAAATACCTTTACCGATGTTTGTCCTTGCTTGATATAGGTTGATCTTCATATCCAAGTTCTTCACAAGGTCCTGCAATCTAATGAGCAGAAACAAAAAAACATACTCCATACTCTACCATGATTATCTTAAAAATAGATCTATCAAAAGAAACAAGTTCATGAAACATACATGAACTTAAAGGAAATAGGCCAAGCACACATATATATTAATGAAAACAAAGAAAAGTGCTTACAACTATAGATGTAGATGTAGTAGCCTCACAAAGCTCTCCTTGTCCAACCCCTTTCTCAAATGATCCACAAACAAAATGACTATGCTTCATTGATTATCTCCCTTATGAGATCATAAGTTTGATGCCTTCAATGTCCTCTCCTTTAACCAATAGGAGGCCTCCTTATATAGGCTTGGAGAGGCCTAACCACTTAAGATATTCTTGGTATAGGTTGAATATATTTCTCCATCAGTTGTGTATCCTCCCTAAGATCCATCCTTGACCTCAGATTCGAATCCAACTAACTCTAGATATGAGGGGGATTTCTCCCTGATTTTTCTCAACAGTCAAAGATTCCCTCAAACAGGCCAGCTCTCCCTCAAAATGGTGCACATAGCATTGAAATTATCCCCTAAAGGAGGTCAAGGAGTGCTAGCACTCCCTAACAATGGGTAGGGGAGTGATTCCCTTAAAAATTGACTTTTAAGTGGTTTTTCCCATGGTAAAAGCTTTATACTCTTCGTCAAATGACATGTCCTTCTTTTAACCAGTCTTTGAGGGTGTCTTAAAGTGTTCCTTGTGATGTCATTCAAGACATGACATAGTTAAGATAACTGTATGATGTCTGCAACACTTGTGATACTTGTGGTCAAAATGCGACACATGCGACACTTATAATGACGACAATAGGTCATCACTGAAATGAGTAATTTTGATGTGTAACAGATTCCCCCCCAAAGTGCGAAGTTAGAAGATGGAAACTGATGACTGAAGTACTTTGTAGATTTTTTCGAGCAAGGTTATGAACACGAAGAATCTAGTAGAAGTTGCACACAACCATCAAACAAATATTATGATATGTTTCAAACCCAAGGCAAGCATACCTATGCTTGAGTGATAAAGACTTGCAATGTATGGACACCATAAGATACACTGTGGATCCATAATTATATTAATAAAGAGTATATCCACCAAAGATACAATGTGGATTTATACTTCCATGACATGAATTGATCGTAGCCACGAAGAATACATAGTGGATCTACAAAACAACAAGACATAGCCACAAACCAATACAAAGTATATCTATGTGACAACATATGTGTCAATATTCAAGAGAAACTTCGTCGCAACCTAGGTAAAGTACATATCAAAGTGATTACTCAACCCAGGGTCTTCTTACCGATCTCGATGTAGTACAAGTCTAACCATGTGAATAGATGTCCTGATATTGAACATGGTAGAAACCGCTTGATTACCGATCAATGAGGTAAATCGTTAACAAGCGTGAAGGAAATCACCATTGATGTCAATGATTCCCAAGGTATCCTAGTACATTCCAATGAATGTGAATAAATGAGATGAAGTCGAAAATTCCTGGAATCATCCGATCAAAGGTCAATAATGTAAACCTATCATCGGAAGTGAGGAGGCCTGCCATTGAGGCATGCAAGTCCCAAGGTACTGATTGGCTTCTAAGTCTAGTTCCCAGATAATGTGATGAAGTCGATAGGAACAGACTCATCGAAGGAGGGCCTTGATGTATCCCTGATCAATGACACAAAACTGACACGGAGATAAAAGTTGTTATATCAAATAAACATGGACTGGCATGGGTATTGAAATAGGATATTTGTGATGGTTGACTCTCGAGGAAGATACTTCCCTTTATCACTTAGGCACAACAACATAAACATGACATGGAACAAAACATGATGATGCAGTGGATACTCTGACTTTCATCGGTTGACACAAAGGAGTAAAGAAAACTCAAAGGATTGGTTCAGTGTAGAGGTTCAGTGGATTAAAATGTATGCAAAGACAAAGTGTCGTGTTCAAGGGTGACTGTAAGAGTGACTTGTGATGTTTTCAAAAACTTCTTGGCTTGCTTCCTTAAAATGTTTGCCCCATCCAGATAGATGAGTACCTCTTTTTAATTCAATGAGCTCGAGGAGGGTAACACATGCTCGATATAAGTCACCTTCGGTAAGTCCCTCTTCCTTTGTTTAACAAACTGGAAGAAGTAAGGGTTCCGTCTTGTATGGGTCCTTAAATGTATGATTGTTTAACAAGTCCAGAGAAGGTAAACTTGGTGATTTTTCATGTTTAGAGAATTTGAAAAGAACTTAAAGATGACTCTAGTGTTTTCCTTTTTCATAATGTTAGTCTCGCAAGGATGAAAAAGAGATAAATTATCACTCGAAAGACGCCCTTTCAAACCTTTTAATGAGTGGGAAAGGAAGAAAGATCACTCGAAAATATTTTCATGTTTAGAGAGTCTGAAAAGAGCTTATAGACGACTCAAGGGGGTTCCTTTTTCATGTATCCATGCGAGTCCGAAAAAGAGATAAAAGTTTACTTGATGCATTCTCGTGTTTTTTTCGAGCGGGAGAACGAACGAAGATCATGCTTGTTAATGAGACAAGATAAAAATCAAATAATACTGCTCTGAAACCTTCACATGATGATAAAACTGCACACCAGGGTATTAATATGCCTCCAAAAGTGATTTTCAAAAACCCAAAAAATATGGTTTTAGAAAAAATGAACTTTTAAATAGTAATATAGGGTAAAAATGTCTTTTGTCAATTCATTTTGTGCCAAGACTTTTAGTTGTGGAGAAATTGATCTTTGGAGGGTGATTCTTGGATTCATCGGTGCCAGAGCTATGGTCATCTGTTTCCTTCCCCATCTGGATCAGATTGGTCCTTTGCTTCTTCCAAACATTTTTCATGGTTTACGTTTCATTTTTAGTTAATTATTTGGCTTCAAAAATGATTCCCTGAAGGTTCTAAGCACCGAAAAGGCTTGGCGCTCCCCTAAAAGGATAGGAGGAGTGCTACCTAATTTTTCAATGCTCCCTTAAGCCTAGTGGGGCAGTGTTAGCACTCTATTCAAGGACTTAGGGGGGCGTTAACAAAAATGCGCAAAAATGCCCAAGAACCTCGACGCTCCTTTAACAAGCTAGGGGGGGCGCTAGCTAGAAAAATAACGCTCTAGTGAGCTTGTTGGGGGTGCTCTATAACTCTGATGAGCTTGATCAAGGAGTGCTAGCATGATAGACATAAGGAAAATGATTTTAAAAACTTGAATTACCCAAAAATGTTAATGTGGCATGACTAATGGAATTTTTGTTGTTTGATAATTGCAGGTTATAATTGGCAAAACATCATGATCAAGTGGAAAGAAAGAGAGCATGAGCTCAATGATGTGGCCGCTTTGCAAAGCCCCCGATCAAGGGTCGCATTGAGGAACTGTGGTCTCCTCAAGTTCTTTAAGATGCAAAATATGAAAAAGGAAGTACTTCTTCTCAAGTACATGATCGGGTTGTGGAACTTTGCAGAACAAGGGTTCCAAATTGGGCCACATCTGCTCACCATTGAGTTGGAAGATGTGTACTTCATCACCGACCTCTCAAAAAGAGGGGCCCCTATTATTTTATCTGGATAGAGGGCACTTCCCGTGCTTGTAGAAGAGTACTTGGAAAATCATTGTGTCCCAAGATCGAGATTGGTGGGAGGTAGAATCGTGATACGAGATGTCACAGATCTACCTCTTCATTCTATTATATTTTCCATTACGAGTTTAGCAGGGAGTACCATATCACACTTGGTTTCAAGATCGCAAATGACTTATGGTTTACAATTTTTAGAGCCAACTCTATTCAACTGGAGTGCATCATTCCTTCAAAATGTGCAGGAGAAGATTTTGAGATGTCGAATGGGGCAACAAAATCAGTTTGGATATGGTTCATTTCTAGTTTCATTCTTTTTAGAGCGTATTCCTCATATGCAACCTCATATTGCATTAGTAGTGCGACCAATGGGTGAACCATGTATGGAGCGTTGGACAAGTCTTTCTCCGAGGTTGGGAACAGAGTTAGAGTTCAGATTTACATGTGACTTTTTTTCTTGGTTGAGACATAAGTTGATCGTTATAGAGGATTTCCCATATGTCGGAGTGGATTTCCATGGTAGTATGGACCTGATCCTTCTAGATGGAGTGGACTAGGATGCGTCAGGTAAGAAACCAAAGAAATCTTGTCAAGTGTTTTTTGATTTTAAAGTTTAT
>SNQJ01S0118552.1:15679-27502 GCA_010110895.2 Picea sitchensis
TGGGTATGTCTGTGAAAGGTCATCGTCCATTCCCTCCATAGTTGCCACTTTCCATCATTATTCCTCTCATCTACCCCCACCTTGGTTCGGGCATTGGGTTTGCTACACTAGGAAGGGTTGTACCTTGCCTTGTGGGAAGAAGGGTATAAAGGCCCAGGGGGTAAAAGTAGTTGGCAAGAGTTAAAAGAAAAAATGAAACCTTTGAGATGCTTTGCCCAGGGATTTCCGTGAAAGCAATAAAAGGCTTTTCAGTAAGAAAAGGGGACCCATAAGACAAATCAAAACTCAAGGTACTAGTTGGTGGATGGCAGTTCTCATCATGAGCCGGTGTATTAGGTCCATGGGCATGTAGCGATATGACACTACCATCTATCTGGTCACCAAACCAGGGTAGTGGCTCTTGGTGGCATAGCCAAGCGAAAGGGGGTCTCATCACGAGCCAACCTTCTCATTTCCGCGAAATGCTTGTGGGTAACACTGTCACCTCTGGTCACTACGCTAGGACAGTGTCCCCCAACTTTTCCCTTGAAAAGAAAAAAGACCAAAAACAATAAGACTAAGAATAAAAGGCATTGAATGGGCTAGGAAACAATGGCATCTATGATAAGCTGCAACTCACCCTCTACAAAGGCACCCACAGGCAAGACCTACATTTCCCTGTTATCACTGCACCCTTTGCCCAAACATTTCCCCTATGCCACTTCACACACACTTACATGACCTAGATTGGTTCTCATCTAGGAAACACCCCAAACTTAAGGAGGATTAGCCCAATAGGACATCCTGAGACCTTCTCCAAACCTGACTTGTTAAACTGTATAATGCCTTTGAGCATTTGTCTGGGTGAAAGGGGGTTTGATGCACATGTTTGGGTAATTTGATTATTAGATGTGATTGGCATTTCTATGATCCCTGTAACTTATGAGCTCCTGGAGGGCGTACTTTTTGTTGCTGCAGGAATTTTCCCGGTGGACATGTACATATGGGGGAATGATTAGGTCAGACCTCCATGGGGTTGAAAGCCCAACATATGGATGTTGTAACCTCACCAGGGGGAAAAAGAAACCAACGGCTTGCACCATGAAGAAAGAAGGACGTTGCACCATGGACACTCTGACAGACCTAGACCCAGGGGGGTTTTGCCTTTCCACCTAGACGTTGCCCCTTGAGAGCACACGACGTCATCATTTTGACCTTGACGTCATCCAGAGTTAGGATTTGCATTTATGATGGGCAGTTGTGTGTTAGTTGGCACGTGTGGCAGCATTCAGGGCCTTTGGAGGCCAAACGTTCTGCACTTGAGGCCTAGCGTTCCACCTGAGGGGCCTAACGTCACCCTAGAAGGCCTAACATCATTTATGTAAAAACTGGATTTTAATGTAATTTGGTCATGTCGGCCTTTTTATGACCTAATTGTAATTAAAGGTCATTGATACTGTATAAATAACAGAAAAAACTCTCATTTTTATTCATCATCTCTCATCACACAAGTGGTGAAGTCTGAAATTTGCGCCCTCTTTTAGGGTTATTGGCTGAAATTCTAGGCGCACTACTTGAGGAAAGGCATTTTTGGTGTATCTTGGCTATTTTCATGGTGGAAGATCTTCAACTAGGGTTTGAGCTTGATTATTCTTGGTGAAGTAAGTAGAAAATCTGCATTTTGTTTATGCGAATGAATGCTTATGGTGAATTTTACTTGGTTCATGTTAAAGATTATGAAATTGCTTGCTTGAAACCCTAGGAGAAAGACTTAAGTTATTATCTTTTTCTCTATAATTTTCCACTTGCTTAAATTTCTCGAAGAGCACCTTATCTAGAAGTAGATACTAGAGCCCTACCATTGTAGCACTCTAGTAACCCTACTTACATTGCCTATGGCATTTTTGTTTCAAATTGTCTAAGGAAAGAGAAATCGCTAGGGCCTAAGTTTCCTTACTTTCTAGCAATTATCTCTCTAGGACTTGGATGTTTGAGGCCTTGGGTTACTAACACCTCTCTCATCTTTTCCATCTCCTTTGACTAAGTATTATCATTGCTATTTCCCTCCAAGAGGAGTTGTTGCTATCATTGACTACATTACCCTAGAAGGCACTAGTCTATTCACTACTAGTAATTGATTGATCAAACAACTTTCAGACTATCTTCCTTCGAACATTCACTAACTCCTACTAACCTTAGATTAGCCTAATTCACTAACTAACATGCTGCTGTTGCAAAAGATTGCTACAACCATCTAACAACAATAATCTGACCTCAAAAGTGACATGTATTGCTAGCTAGACATTGCTAAATCTGCTTGTGACTATCAAATATAAATTTGCCTAGTTAAAGCTACTATTTCTAGTCTTTTCTCAAGCATTTTGAAGCATGGTTATTGTGGTTGTTACAAATTTATCATTTCTGTTGTAAACTGTTGTACTGCTGCAATTTTATATCAGCTAGTATATTTTTTAATAGTTCATTGTCTTATGAAGCATTAACATCATTTTGGTACTTGGAAATTGCCCATTTTCTATTTTGTTGTCTTGTTCTGGGCAGGTACACAATATTACTCTTTTTCTTCACCTCTATAAGACACAAAGAACCTTTGAAATCGAGTGACTTGTCAGAGGGGGAAACTTTTTTGCCTTAGCCTTCTCAAACCCTTAGGTCACTGGGGACGTCTCCCCTGGGGTACATTGATATACTCCTAAATAGAAAGGGGTTTCCTATTAAGGTGACAGTGATAAGTCACCCCCTGTTACGCCAGTCTTGTATCTACTTGCTCTGAGCTTTAGGCAAGTACAGATTGTGCGATAACAAGCACATTAATTAACTTTTACGGTAGGAATATGGGAGATGGGAGGTGTGTGACGGGAGATATAAGGGAGATAAGGGAATTAATGGAGTGCGCATGTGTAAGAAGGGTGTTGCGACCTAAAATTTAGGAGTTAATGCTCATTCAAGAGAGGAAAATACATGCGGTAAAGGAAACACATGCATGGTGAGAAGGGAAATAAGTAAGGAGAGTGAAGGGAAAAACAAAACGAATTGAGTGTTTATTAACTCAACACGCCTGTTGACTACCTATTCAACTAGGGGGTCAAGTCCATGTACCATGAAGATATGCACCATCAGGTGCTACCAAGTCAGAGACTAACTGGTTCTACAAGGCAGTTTTGGCCTTCAACACTTCTTTTTGTAATGGAATTTCCGCTCCCCTGTGTGGAATTATAATGTAATGGGTCTGCATGGATCATAGTTAGGTCAGTTGCCTTAGGACTTCATCATTAGAGGAGTCCCTTTCACTGAGTGTTTTTCTTCCTCAGGTTATTAATTTGGCCTAACTAGCCTTATTAATTTCCCTTGAGTTTTTCACTCCCACAAATAATTCCTCCAAAGTGGTGAAAGACGTTCTAATGGTCTATCCCTCTTGTAGCTAGTGTCTAGAAATTTTGTAAATGACCATGTAAAACATCTCCTAAAGTTTTGCGGAATTCCGTCGAGTCTAGATAGGTTTTTGTTTATTTATTAAAATTGCCTAAGTATGGGTAATTTTAATTAATTTTTGATGAAAAATGTAAAAACTAGGTCCTTGAGCTTTTGATAGGGGTATTTGTGCTCAAGAGAAATGGAATGAGACCCCCTACACCCTTGGACCAAGTTTCAGCTCAATTGGACAAGTTTTACTAGGTGTTTGTCCATGAGTCTTAGTCAGTCCAAAACAACAATTTAATTGCTTATATTGACAGAGTCAAAATGTCAAATTTTTGTAATATGAGTAAATGGTTAGAGAGAAAGTGGGAGAACTTACCCAAACCCATACCTAAGCTATCCTAACCCCTTTCCTAACCTTTCTACACCCCCTCACTTCGTTATTACTTCATATCACTCACTCCCCTAGGGAAGTTGCGCCCCCCTTGAGGAAGTAATGTCCCAACTCAAAAAATTAAAGGGGGAACACCTCCCTAACCCATAGTGTGCCCTCCCTAGTGCCTAACCCTAGTGTTGGGTGGTCTAAAATGGGATTACCCATCCCCTTCACTCATCCCTCATCCCCCTCACCTCTCCAAAACCCTAAAGTTGTGCCCCCCTCCTAGAGATGATCACTCTTGCTCTTGTTTTAACACTTGTAAAGAATCTAAGAGGGGTAACTTTGCCTTCCCCAGAATAAATAGAGGCCCTCTCACCCTCATTTCTCATCTTCTCTCAGTGTATTGTTACTTTACCCAAATCTCTCTCTCTCTCTCTCTCTCTCTCTCTCTCTCCCTCTCCCATATTGCTCTCTCTTTTCTCAAACTTGTAGCAAGTATTTGCTCAAGCTTGCTCATAATAGAAGAATCTTTGGAGGAAACCATTGGCATTTGGAGTATTCTTGATGCTTGGTTTTGGATCTCATTGAGGTGACTTGTATTTATGCATTATTTGAGTTCTTAGTTTCTAGATTAGAGTAGGAGATCCAAGCAAAGTACTTTGCTTGGATAGATCTATAGTAGTATTGCTCTAGATCTAGGTAGAGTAGTTTCTTTTCTTCTTCAAAGTATTTTGTGGATGTTTTGGGATCTACTTACCTCTTACTTGGTCTTGTAGCTTTGTCTCATTTGCTTGGAGGTTGCTAAGGGTTGAGAAGGAGCCACTTCAGATTTGGAAGTTGCATTTTCCACCTAATCTTATTTCCTCTTATAGTTTCGGTTTTTCTTTTCTGTTCTGATTTTTGAGTATATGGGTAGATTTGTATGCTGAAGTAGATCAAAATTGACTACAAATACCTCTATATTTCACTTTATATTTCTATTTTATTTTAACAAAAATTTTCTGCAAGGTTTTCAGTCATTTTCTGCAGTTTTCCAGCAAGTTTTACTTGCTGCTTTTTGCAGGTCTTTGACAGAAAACGAGGAGGAAAAACCCACTTGGGGATTTATAACATCAACAACAACCTCCTAAGTTGGGGTGCCTATTCACCCAACATTTCTCTCTTCTATTATCATTGTAAACAAGCCCCCAAAGAGTAACCAAGGGCTTGCACTTCTACTAAAATTAATTTTCTGCAAGTTTTTAGTTTCTTTGCCTACACCTAGGAAAGTGCTTGGCTTTGCCAACCATCCTAGATCGTGAGGTTTTCTTGCTGCAATTTATTTTCTTTTATTAGCTTAGTTTTCTTTCAACCCACCTTGGCACAACAAAGAAAGGCTTGCCTCCACCTTGTGCCATTGTTTGAAGTTTGCTTAACTTAGTTTTATTTACAAGCATTTTATTTTCACTTGTTTTCCTACACTTTGGAGTGTGCTTGGCTTTTCCAACCCCCAAAATCGTAAGGCTAGACTAGTTGTGGTTGTTTCATTTTATGTTCAATGATGGTTTATGTTAAGTAATGAAGTAATCATGTGCTAGTGTAGGCCCATGGAGGCATAATAAGTTTATGGTGCTCATTTAGTTTGTTTTTTTCATTGCAAGTTATATTTACTTCAAGTACTTTGCTTTGTTTATCTCTTTACAAGTACTTTCTTTTAATGTCTTGCAATCTCATGGGCATGGTATAACTTTATGGTTTAAGGCAAACTTTTATTTTATTCCTTGCAAGTTTCATTTCAAGTACTTCATGCTTTTTCAAGTTCTTTACTTTTGTTAAGTACTTTTCTTTCACTTGCAAGCAATTTCTTTTACATTCAAGCACTTGACACTTTGCAAGCACATCTTGTAGGCACTCAACACACAACTAACTCAATATACCTTCGTCTCATAGGCTCTAAAATTAACCAGTTTTAATAGGTCACCCTCTTCTGACCCAACTTTTCCATCTAAAACGAGAATTGTAAGGAAACAACGGGAGGTGCTAGATCGGGGACGATCTCACAACGCTTGGCGTCCTTCCCGGGAGTACTTCTTTTCTTGAGTTGACCTGTGGAGCTAGGGTGGGGCCTTGTTTGCCTCACTTATTGAGCCCCCAACAACTATTTGGTACAAGCAGGGGGAGTTTTGGGGTTGTCACTTAGTTTAGGATTCATACTCTAACTTAACAACCTAATAATCCTAATTAATCCACTACACATTGGGGCATCTTCATTTACATATCTTTATGGTTTGAGCTTAAGTAATCTTGCAAGCATTTTTCAATTCCATTACTTTTCATGCAATTTACTTTAAGCACTTGTGGATGTTAACTAGGTGAACTAAAGTTGTGCCCTTGCCCTTGGAGGCTTTCTTTTGAGCATTGTCATTTAATTTTGAGTTGTGTTTGCTTTATTGGCTTAACCCCTTGAAGTTGCGCATCCTTTGGAGTCAACTTCATTGTTTGGGTTTGTTGTTGTGTACTTGTGTATGCCAGTGAAACAACCCCTTATAGTTTCACATCCTTTGGAGGCACTCTATTGTTTGGGTTTGTTGGCTTGATGTGTTGGTGTGATCTTTTCCTTTGAGCAATCTTTATTTCCCTGCACAATCAAGTATTTCAAGTTACTATCAAGTTAGTGCTTGTTTCCTTTTCTTGTCCATAATTGTATAACTGTATCTTTGATGTATCGTTAGACATTCTTAGATTTGTAGATAATTGTTTATCTCTTTTAGTTGTATCTAGTTCCAATTGTAAATCTTGTGAAGTCATTCTTTTGTAATTTTTGTTGTAATCTTTGTAAAACGAAACTCCCTTAAACTTAGTTGATCCCTTGCCCAATCTTAGGCACTAGTCTTAGTCGCCCTAGGGAAAGGATTTCTTTTGCATTGAAAGACTTGCACTTTGCATTGTTGCTTTTGTATATAGGCTAGATCCCCCAAACCTTTAATCAACTAAAATCAACTCCTAGAAAATAACTTTTAACTTCACATAGTAACTAGGGTCTATGCCCCTTGGCTTCCCGAGGAGCAAGCTTAGACGAAAGAGGTTCAAGTCGAGGTGACAGTGGGCTTTGAACCTAGGCCTTGTGCCTCCAAGGACACACTAAGTGGGTTGGACTTAGCCCACATTTGCAATTGTGTATAAGGACGACAACATCTTTGGCACCGTTGCCGGGTATAAGTCTTTTATCCTTGGTTTAAATGACTTAACTAATTCATTTTTGAAGAACTAAGTAATAAACTTTAGTCGCTAAATTTTTTTAACTTGAATTGGTTGTTTTTGTTTGCTTTCTCTTTAAGTGGTGACTCCATTGAACAAATCTGTCAAGTATACTACTGGGAGCACTTCACAAGGAGTGATTTATTCTTTTCCTGAACCTGAGAAGGTTAAATCGCCTTGCTCCTAGAAGGCTACTTGAAAGTCTTGGAGAAGAAGCACTCACTGATATCCAATACTTGTTCCAAACTAATAATAATCGATCAATTGTTAATACTCCTACTAATAACGTTAACGCTATCATCAGTATGTTTTTGAGGCCTTTGAATTTTGCAGCAATCCAAGGGGCTCCCCACACGATTCCCGACAAATCTATTGAGAAGTTGCCTTGTTTTTCAGGAGATAATGCTGTTAGTGCACATTCTCACGTTGTGAGTTTTAACTGTTGTGTTAATAAGTGGTGTTATGGGCATGATGAGGAGGATGTGAAGATGAGATTGTTTGTGTTCTCCCTAGAGGGGGATGTTGCTGAGTGGTTTTCAGAATTTGACCCCAACAAATTCAACACCCTAGACGAAATAGTGTCTGCTTTCAAGAAAAGGTGGGGTGATAAAAAAGAAAACAGATTTCTTCTAGCTGCCCTTAGTTCAAGTCATAAAAAAGAAAATGAGACAATGGAAGAATTTAACAAGAGGTTTAATGACTTGGTAAAAAGTCTCCCTAATATAATAATGCCTACAGAAGCTGCAATCTTGATATATTATATGGAAGCTTTTGAGGGGGAGATGAGATACGCACTGAGGAATAAGTATCCTCAAACTCTTAAAAATGCACAAGATATGGCTGTGAAGATTGATAAAAATATGCAGGATGCTAGGAAGTCTAACATTCTTGGTTTTTCTAGAGGAGCTTCCTCTCAACCTTATGAGGAAAAGAAAAAGAAGGTTGAAGGTCAAGGGGCTCCTAATGATGGCATTAAGGAACTTACTCAATTGATTAAACAAATGGATATTAATCATGCTAATCAGTTGAATGCCATGCAAAATAGGTTGATAGCCATGGAAAGGGGTCGAGCTAGTAGACCCTGTTGCCGTCCTTATGCACACCTGGGGTAACGTGGAAGAAACCCTCAATCCACTTGGTGTGTCCTTGGGGCAAGTTTCGAGTGAAGGTGCTGTCACCTGATCCTCAACTCCTCCGTCTGGGCCAACTCCTAGCGAAGCCAAGGGGGGTAGTCCCTATAAAAATAATCTAAGGCTCCTCTTTAACTAAGAAAACAAAAGAACTTTAATCTAGGAGTTTATTGCTTGAAATAAAACTTAACCAATCAACATTTAGCATTCATCATCATCATCATAATCATAAAGTACTTGCTCATAAACATGCATATATCAAAGGATACAAGATCTGTAAGATTTAAGCATATAAATTAGAAAAAATGCATGAATGTAAAAGATTGCGCACATGAAAAATAGATATACCAATTATACCAGTGCCTTAAATGGAGTCGTGGGCAATGTAGATCAAAAGTTTTATTAAGGTAAATTAATGTTCAGTTAGTGAGAGAATTTTATCTACAAGTAAAGTAAATGTTTGTCTAAACTAGATTTGGTCCTTAGGAAGGGTCCCTAAAGTGGAGGTTGAGCAATGCCGCAGATCCAACAAGGTAAACCCTCTGATTTGACACACAACCTCAAGAAAGTGTGGGGGGATCCAACAGGGAGAACCTAGATCTCAAAGTTCCCACCAGATAACCTCACAAATCCTCTTACATTTCCACTAAAGCGAAGATTCCTTGTAGGATTTCCCTAATTAGACTACAAACAAGGTTCAATTACTTTGTAATGCTTGAAAGAGATAAATTATGTTCCCTGCTTTGTAGTTGAAAGACTTGCACACATACTTGAAAAAAGGGAAAGATTTGTTACAACACTTAAATTTAGTACCCTGCTTTGTAGTTGAAAGATAATTTACAAGATACTTTAGAAATTGAAAAGGTTGCAAGATTTATTGCTAGAAAGACTTGAAGTAATCTGGACTAAACATGCATAAGAGATTCAAAATTCATTAATTAGCCATGCATGTGAAATAATGAGTATGTGTTCGATTTACTTGACTTGTGTGTTTGATTAAGAGATTTAAGCATGCATCAAGAAAGAAAACCACACAAAGACGCACAAATCCCCCTAATGGGGTGGAGAAACTGGGCACAAAAGGGCTCGCTTTTATTGCAACTATTACAACAGAGAACAAAGGTTCTCTTTGAGCTTTAACTTTAGGAAAGAAAATGGATCCTTATAACTTTTGGATCATTAAAGAAAGTACAAGAAAGAAGAAGAAAGGGAAAACTTCGTTGATGAAGTTAAAACCCCGGAGGGTGTTCTAGAAGCCTTGATTTCGCCAAAATTTGGCAGAATCTCCCCTTGGACCTGTTATTGCTGCAAGAAAACAACAAACAAAGTTTATTAAAAGACGACGAAAAATATTTTAAGACTAAAAAAAATTATCAAAATTTTTCCGAAAAAATTCCAAGGCAAAAAATGTTTTTTTTGGACTTTTTAGACACTTTTTATGAACTAAACTTAGGGTCTTCTAACTGTTTTTGTTTTCTGTCCTAAAACAAGAAGCATAGGAAAGTTAGTTAGCTGGATCTTAAACGCTAAACAAGACACTTAACTAGCTTCAAATCTAGGAGAAAATAGGCTAGAAAATGCCTTAGATCTACTTCTTTGAATTGAAAAAATTCTAACTAGATTTAGAAACTTTGCATGCAAAGGAAACTATATTAAACTTTTGATTTAAGATTAACTTCTTAAGCATGCAATGAAAGAGTAACCAAATAAATTTAAAGAGAAATGAGAGGGAGAAGAAGAAACTCTTTTTCTTTCAAAAATTGAAAGTTTATGGGCGATGGGGTCCTTTGATGAAGAGTAGAGGGAACTCGATCTTTTGAAACTCTTGGACAATGATGGTTGAAGCAACAACCTGTCAATCCTCCAAGCTCGAGGAACCTGCAACAATGTACTCCAATCCTGCAAACACTTGTTAAAGGTCTTCCCTACACAAAACAACGCTCAAACATGCATGTTAGTTTAACTGAAAACGAAGCATGCAATATAAAAGTCTATGATTTATAAGGAAGAAACAAGATGAATCAAACTAGATTTATCTTATCCTACTGTATGATAGCATACCTTCAAAGCCTTGCAAATGAATTACACAATTGAAATACAAGATACAAGTTACCTCATAAAAAGAATGGCACTAGATCCAAGCATCCACACATAGCATCCACAACAATAGAACTCCAAAGTCTTCTTTATTCAATTCTCAAATGATACAATAGGTTTGTCTTCCCAAGCTCCAAC
This sequence comes from Picea sitchensis, assembly GCA_010110895.2. Classification (NCBI taxonomy): domain Eukaryota; kingdom Viridiplantae; phylum Streptophyta; class Pinopsida; order Pinales; family Pinaceae; genus Picea; species Picea sitchensis. The sequence goes on from SNQJ01S0118552.1 coordinate 26,075, forward strand.
TCTCACGAATGGAGGAGGGGTAGCCTTAGCTTTATAGCTTTAGGTGGTGCTAACTCCAAGAAGGAATGCGCTAGGGTTAGGTAATGCGTGAGTGAGGGGAGATGCATGAGTGAATAGGGAGATGCGTGAGTGAATGGGAGTGATGAGTGGAGTGGATAGGGAGTGGTGTAGAGTGGAGGGTGAGTGAGGTGGAGTGAAGTGAGGTGAGAGTGGGGTGAGGTGGAGTGAAGGGGTAGTTAGGAGATGCGCATGAGCATTGGGATGTGCGCCCCTCCTTTAGAATGCGCCACTTAGGATTGTGGGGTTGAGTCCCTTCATTGGGATCTCCCTCATGTCCACATCACCCTAGTGAAGTCGACCTCACCCTAGCTTAACTCGCCTAGGCTTCCAGTCAACTGGGGACATGAGTAAAACATGTTTCCAACATGTTCCCCAGTTCTCCTAAAAAATAGGAAATGAATTTAATTACCACTTTTCCGTAAATTTCAAGTAAATTTGATTTTTTAGTGATAACAATCACTTTTTTGTCTCAAAAGATGGGAAATAAGGGTTTATATGATACTCTGGATTGGAAAACGACCATAAATATGGCATCTGACAATGTTTGATGTCATATTTTTACAATTTATTGACTCAGAATTAAAAAAATCCATTTTTGCGGGAATTTAATTAATTCACTGAAATATTAAAAAAAACCTATCAAACCTAGCTGCAATTTCCAAATGACTCAATCAATATGATCTAATATGAACTCATATACATTTAAACACTAGACATTGGTTTTCCATGCCAAGGCCTAACCACCAACACATACTCCAGCTCTAGAGTTCGTCTTTTGAGTGAAAAAACTTAGAAATTATTTAATCGCTCACAAAGGCAAGAAGAAAAAATAATTAACAAGTGAAAAAAAACACTCTAGAGTACATGTTCGTGCCTAGGTCTTAGGTGGTCAATAACCTTTTACAATATCTCATACTCAGGTCATTTATTACAATGGTGGAAATGCGGAAAAAAGTGGTTTTTCATAAGACCGACTAAACTCTGAACTCTGTCATATGAGCACTAATTGTTCATTCTTTGGCGGCTCTTCAAGAAATCCAGCTTGTGCAAACTGGTGGATAACAAACCCTAACATGGGCCAAATGACAAATGGCCTAAGAAACCTCCTCCCCAAGATCAAAGACCACCAAATCCATTTGAATCCACTAACTTGGTTAACCACCAAGCTATTCCTTATTGTAGACCTTGTGGACAGTTTCATGAAGAATCAACTTGCCAAGTCTTTCTTCACCTTTGTGATGAGATGGGACCTTATAGAGCAGAAAATGAACAAGTTAATATGTTTGGTCATGAGTATAATGTTGGCATGTATGATTGGATGGATTTGATGGAACATAGTGAGGGGGTAAATAACATGAATAATGTTGT
>SNQJ01S0118552.1:29471-42110 GCA_010110895.2 Picea sitchensis
AGATGGGCCCTCAAGGGCCATGCTCAAGTCGATCTGCTCTCGTACTCCATGTCTAGGACCATGTGGGCCTCGAGACATGATCTCCTAGTTATCCCTAGATATCGGGGATAACACCTACTCCACAACAAGTAGCTGAAATGGCTAGATATAGAGGCATTACCTACCAAAGGAATGAAAATAGAAATCAAGAAAGAAATCAAGCAAACATTCCCAAGGTAGCCCCAACCCCTCCCAAGTCAAATGTGTATGCAAGCTCAAATTTAATATTGACTTGGGTGGATGGTTAAGTAATGCAAAGATGTTGGTGCTTGTGTCAGAAATAATGAAGATTCCTTCTTAGAGGGAGAAGCTACTTAGAGCCATAGAAAATCCTTCTCAGAATAATGTTGACATTCTACCAGTGGTAGCTTATCAGGATGCACCTTTTATTTTACAGAATATGGATAGGGGGAATGAAAAGAATAGACCTTTTTACCTATCCTTGCTCATGAATGATTTTATTCTTCACAATTGTATCTTGATTCAGGAGCTAGCTCAAATGTTATGACTAAGAAAGTGATGGAACAGTTAAACTTAAGAATATCTAGACCTTATCATATCATTTGTGCTATGGATAGCAAGACGATTCAGGTGCATGGTTTGATTAAAGGATTACAAGTACACTTGGTTGCATTCCCAGATATCATGATTGAGATGGACATTGTTGTGATTGATGTGTTTGATACTTGGGGTATGTTGTTGTCAAGGAAGACAACTGGAGATTTAGGTGGTAATTTGCAAATGGATTTAACTTATGCCACCATTCCAACTCCAAATGGTTCCATGTTTAGATTAAACAGGGAGTTGGAAAGGAAGTACCATGTTGAGGATCCTAGGAATCCCAAGAATGATATTGTATATCGGGAGCTAGAGATGGGATGTTATGAGATAGAGTCCACTTCTCTAACATCTACCAAGATGGAACTTAAAAGTGAACCCCCAAGCATTTGTAGTGTTTGGGACACCATGGACTCTTTTGATGGACTTTTTCTTGAGGAAGTTTTGGATAAGATAGAAAATGATTTTACTCCTTCAGAATTAAAGTTAGAGTTGGATTTTTCAGTTGAAAATGTGTTATCAGCTCAACCTTCATTAAATAAATCAGTTAGATGTCAGAAGAGGTTAGATGGAATTCTTGGGCCACACCCTCCTTATTTTTCAGAAATTGGGAAATTAAAAAACAGAATGTGTGATGGAAATCTAATGAAAAGTCGTAAGGATGATAAGGTTAATATTGATCAAGTAAAGTATATCATCCCTATGAAGAGGTATGCCAAGCCTTTTAAGGAAAAACTTAGTGCATAAATTTGTCACTTGGCACCTATGCAAAATCATCAGAATTTTTTTAAGGAGGATTGTCCCAAGTGGCCTAAGGTTAGAAACTGAGATCCACATGGAAAAATCAGAAGTCAGGATAAAGTGTATCAGTCTTCTAGCAGCTCTTCTCAGCCAGTGGGACGACATAAAGTCAGACATGCTAGTGAGAGGACGCCCCTTGAAGTGTTTCTTCATATGGCAACTTGGTCTCCAAAGGGATACCCTATGTAACGTATCTCTAACCCTTCTCCTTTTCTTTCAGTTTTGTATTATTTCATTCGTTATGTTATTATGTACTAAGATGTTTTGTTGTATCATAGTTTCATTTTGTAGATGTTGTACAATAGTTATTTCATTATGTAATTGTTGCTTATAGCATTTTATTTGTATATTTATGTTGGGTATTGGTGAGCACTTTGTTTTGTAGATACTAGATTCTCGTATGCTCTCCTTTCCAAAGTGAAGATCAGACACACGTCCCCATGTAGAGCCAGATGTTGACCACGTATTCAACTAGGGGGTCAACTCCATGTACCATGAAGATATGCACCATCAGGTGCCTACCAAGTCAGAGACTTACTGGTTCTACAAGGCAGTTTTGGCCTTCAACACTTCTTTTTGTAATGGAATTTCTGCTCCCCTATGTGGGATTATAATGTAATGGGTCTGCATGGATCATAGTTAGGTCAGTTGCCTTAGGACTTCATCATTAGAGGAGTCCCTTTCACAGAGTGTTTTTTTTCCTCAGGTTATTAATTTGTCCTAACCAACCTTATTAATTTCCCTTGAGGGTTTCACTCCCACAAATAATTCCTCCAAAGTGGTGAAAGACATTCTAATGGTCTAGCCCTTTGGTAGCTAGTGTCTAGGAATGTTGTAAATGACCATGTAAGACATCTCCTAAATTTTTGCGGAATTTCATCGAGTCTAGATAGGTTTTTATTTATTTATTAAAATTGCCTAAGTATGGGTAATTTTAATTAATTTTTGATGAAAAATGTAAAAACTAGGTCCTTGGGCTTTTGATAGGGGTATTTGTGCTCAAAAGAAATGGAATGAGCCCCCCTACACCCTTGAACCAAGTTTCAAATCAATTGGACAAGTTTTGCTAGGTGTTTTTCCATGAGGAGTCTTAGTGAGTCCAAAACAACAATTTAATTGCTTATATTGACATAGTCAAAATGTCAAATTTTTGTAATATGAGTAAATGGTTAGAGAGAAAGTGGGAGAACTTACCCAAACCCATACCTTAGCTATCCTAACCCCTTTCCTAACCTTTTTACATCCACTATATTTCACTTTATATTTCTGTTTTATCTTAACAAAAGCTTTCTGCAAGGTTTTATCACTCACTCCCCTAGGAAAGTTGCGCCCCCCTTGAGGAAGTTAATGTCCCAACTCAAAAAATTAAAGGGGGAACACCTCCCTAACCCATAGTGCGCCCTCCCTAGTGCCTAACCTTAGTGTTGGGTGGTCTAAAAGGGGATTACCCATCCCCCTCACGTATCCCTCATCCCCCTCACCTCTCAAAAACCCTAAAGTTGCGCCCCCCTCCTAGAGATGATGACTCTTGCTCTTGTTTTGACACTTGTAAAGGATCTAAGAGGAGTAACTTTTCCTTCCCAAGTATAAATAGAGGCCCTTTCACCCTCATTTCTCATCTTCTCTCAGTGTATTGTTACTATACCCAAATCTCTCCCACTCTCTCTCTCTCCCATATTGCTCTCTCTTTTCTCAAGCTTGTAGCAAGTATTTGCTCAAACTCGCTCATAATAGAAGAATCTTTGGAGGAAACCATTGACATTTGGAGTATTCGTGATGCTTGGTTTTAGATCTCATTGAGGTGACTTGTATTTGTGCATTATTTGAGTTCTTAGTTTCTAGATTAGAGTAGGAGATCCAAGCAAAGTACTTTGCTTGGATAGATCTATAATAGTATTGCTCTAGATCTAGGTAGAGTAGTTTCCTTTTTTCTTCAAAGTATTTTGTAGATGTTTTGGGATCTACTTACCTCTTACTTGGTCTTGTAGCTTTGTCTCATTTGCTTGTAGGTTGCTAAGGGTTGAGAAGGAACAACTTTATATTTGGAAGTTGCATTTTCCACCTAATCTTATTTCCTCTTATAGTTCCGGGTTTGCTTTTCTGTTTTGATTTCTGAGCATATGGGTAGATTTGTATGCTGAAGTAGATCAAAATCGACTACAAATACCACTATATTTCACTTTATATTTCTGTTTTATCTTAACAAAAACTTTCTGCAAGGTTTTCAGTGATTTTCTGCAGTTTTCCAGCAAGTTTTACTTGCTGCTTTTTGCAGGTTTTTGACAGAAAACCAGGAGGAACAACCCACTTGGGGCTTTAAAACATCAACAACAACCTCCTAAGTTGGGGTGCCTATTCACCCAACATTTCTCTTCTATTATCATTGTAAGCAAGCCCTCAAAGAGTAACCAAGGGCTTGCACTTTTCCTAAAATTAATTTTCTGCAAGTTTTTAGTTTCTTTGCCTACACCTAGGAAAGTGCTTGGCTTTGCCAACCATCCTAAATTGTGAGGTTTTCTTGCTGCAATTTATTTTCTGTTATTAGCTTAGTTTTCTTTCAACCCACCTTGGCACAACAAAGGAAGGCTTCCCTTCACCTTGTGCCATTGTTTAAGGTTTGCTTAACTTAGTTTTATTTACAAGCATTTTATTTTCACTTGTTTGCCTACACCTTGGAGTGTGCTTRGCTTTGCCAACCCCCAAAATCATAAGGCTAGACTAGTTGTGGTTGTTTCATTTTATGCTCAATGATGGTTTATGTTAAGTAATGAAGTAATAATGTGCTAGTGTAGGCCCATGGAGGCATAATAAGTTTATGGTGCTCATTTAGTTTTTCTTTTTCATTGCAAGTTATATTTACTTCAAGTACTTTGCTTTCAAGTTTATCTCTTTACAAGTACATTCTTTTAATGTCTTGCAATCTCATGGGCATGGTATAACTTTATGGTTTAAGGCAAACTTTTATTTTATTCCTTGCAAGTTTCATTTCAAGTACTGCATGCTTTTTGAAGTTCTTTACTTTTGTTGAGTACTTTTCTTTCACTTGCAAGCAATTTCTTTTACATTCAAGCACTTGACACTTTGCAAGCACATCTTGCAGTCACTCAACACACAACTAACTCAATATACCTTAGTCTCATAGGCTCCAAAATTAACTAGTTTTAATAGGTCACCCGCTACTTACCCAACTTTGCCATCTAAAACAAGAATTGTAAGGAAGCAATGGGAGGTGCTAGATTGGGGATGATCTCACGGTGCTTGGCGTCCTTCCTGTGAGTACTTCTTTTCTTGGGTTGACCTGTGGAGCTTGGGTGGGGCTTTGTTTGCCTCACTTATTGAGCACCCAACAACTATTTGGTACAAGCGGGGGGAGTTTTGGGGTTGTCACTTAGTTTAGGATTCATACTCTAACTTAACAACCTAATAATTCTAATTAATCCACTACACATTGGGGCATCTTCATTTACATATCTTTATGGTTTGAGCTTAAGTAATCTTGCAAGCATTTGTCAATTCCATTACTTTTCATGCAATTTACTTTAAGCACTTGTGGATGTTAACTAGGTGAACTAAAGTTGCGCCCTTGCCCTTGGAGGCTTTCTTTTGAGCATTGTCATTTACTTTTGAGTTGTGTTTGCTTTATTGGCTTAACCCCTTGAAGTTGTGCATCCTTTGGAGGCAACTTCATTGTTTGGGTTTGTTGTTGTGTACTTGTGTATGCCAGTGAAACAACCCCTTAGAGTTGCACATCCTTTGGAGGCACTCTATTGTTTGGGTTTATTGTCTTGATGTGTTGGTGTGATCTTTTCCTTTGAGCAATCTTTATTTCCCTGCACAATCAAGTATTTCAAGTTAGTATCAAGTTAGTGCTTTTTTCCTTTCTTGTCCATAATTGTATAACTGTATATTTTGATGTATCTTTAGAAATTCTTAGATTTGCAGATAATTGTTTATCTCTTTCAGTTGTATCTTGTTCCAATTGTAAATCTTGTGAAGTCATTCTTTTGTAATTTTTGTTGTAATCTTTGTAAAACGAAAATCCCTTAAACTTAGTTGACCCCTTGCCCAATGTTAGGCACTAGTCTTAGTCGCCCTAGGGAAAGGATTTCTTTTGCATTGAAAGACTTGCACTTTGCATTGTTGCTTTTGCTTATAGGCTAGATCCCCCAAACCTTTAATCAACTAAAATCAACTCCTAGAAATTAACTTTTAACTTCACATAGTAACTAGGGTGTACTCCACTTGGCTTCCCTAGGAGTAAGCCTAGACGGAAGAGGTTCAAGTCAATGTGACAATGGGCTTTGAACCTAGGCATTGTGCCTCTAAGGACACACTAAGTGGATTGGACTTAGCCCACGTTTGCAAATGTGTATAAGGATGGCAACAACGCCTTGCTTTAATTTAGGAATATGCCACATGTCCTCAAAAATGCGCTCAAGCTACTCATGCAATGGAAAGCCACATGTCAGTGATAAATTCACCCAACTCAGTAATGATTTGTGTGCCACATGTCACACTCTCACACTGCCACTTGTTGAAATTTGACTCTACCACTTGTCACCCTAGAAGGTGACCACCCCTGCTATAAATAGTAACTTCTAAAAATAGCAATCTGACCTTAAAAGGTAGGAAATGCCAAATATGTCTGGGACCACTAGGAGACCACTGCCAAATATAGTATGTTTAAAAATAGACATGCTAAAAACATAATGTCGCTGCATGTCAATGATATCATACTCGTCGGATTCGATTCTTGATGATGATTCCAAACATGCAATCAGAATTGACATGCAAGGCTTGGAACTCCACCTGCTAAAAATAGAAAGTACTCGCATGTCATCACGGAAAGGGCTTATTGGACTCAGAATGTCTCTAGGATCAATATTGTAAACTCAGAATCCTGATTTGAACCCTGGAACTTAGCTTGCTAAAAATAGAAAGTGCCTGCATGATACTCGAAAAAAGGTGTCATCGGGGTCATAATCATGCAAGGACCAACACTGTATGCTCAAATTTGGCATGTGAGTCTCCGGACACTGTCTCCTAAAAAGTAGGGCACCTACTAAAAATAACAATCTCTCTCAAATCCATGGAAAGTTGTGCTTTGAAGAAAAACCACCACTACACCGATCATGTACCCGTCTCTGACGTAAAACAACCCTTGGCTCACACAAATGCTCAAACTGGGTCAACTCTCTGAATGCTAGCTAAATATAACCATGTTGGCTCTTAACCCTCAGGATTTTCAAGGGTGAAAATTCAGGGATTAACAACACTTTAAATCAGCCACAAAACTTTAGATACAACTTTGAAGTACAAAACCAATAGGGCCGATTTTCCTTCTTGGGGTTAGAAATTAAAAATGAAGCATAAATCCATAGATGAAAGTGTCTAAAGAATGAAAGTAAATTGTTAGCTTTACTCTAGACAATGAAATAAATATTTCTGATAGTTTATCTCTTTCATATTTTTTTGTATTTTATATGACATAAAAAAAAAGAGTTGAGTTTTTAGGTTTTTTGTGTTTGGTTGTTGCGAGTGAATCTCAAAGCCTTGTCTCCACTTAGGGCATATGGGGTCAATGCATTCCCCTCTAAGAATTGGTTATCCACATTTATGGATTAGAATGAGACTAGGGCCACAAGGCTAGTAGTCTCTTGTCTAATCAAGACAAACCATGAAAACCAAGGCCCTACAAGAAGGGTTTCCCCAATGGAATAGCCTTCACTAACAAGATCAACAAAGGACTTGAAAATAATACTTAAAACCCCTCTCAAGGAGTATAAAATTAATAAATACAAGAGATAAGCACTTACCAAATCGTTTTAGGGAAGAAGGAAAAGATACAAACCCTAGATGTCTTCCCTCCAAGTAGTTTATAACTCCTCAATGGATTGATCTTGCTATTTTATGTAGAGTCTTGAATCATTTCACAATAGCCTTTAAAAATACCAAAAAGAATAACCAAGAAAGATAGAGCTCCAAGAATTAACACCAAGATAACACTTAGTAAAGATCTTCTATTAAATGGCTCCAATAATGATCTCCAACAATTCACAACAATTTGAAATGAGAGGTGTGCCTTTATTTATAGATGAGGCTCACAACTCCTTCCTATTCTTTATTCCCTAAAATAGGCCTAAGGAAATAAAATAAAAGTGACTTCTCATCCACATAATTTGGAGACTAAGTCAAATTACAATTAAATGATGCTTTACATGCTAGAAACCCTCATAAAAGGGGATGACCTCGACAAAATGTGCTCAAAGAATGCTCAAAGAATGTCCATAAATCCTTGAAATATGTCTCCAAAGCATGATCATGTCCATACCTAAGGTCAAGGCACCTCCATGAAGCATGGGGGTGACCCTCCAAGTGAAAAAATGGGTCATAAAATCCCCAACAACAAGAATGACGTCAAGCTTCTAAGATGGCCGATTTGGCTCCAAGGTACAACGTGTTGATGTTTGGACAACATCGAGAAGACATTCTTCCATATATATATATATAATATCATATAATATATGACATGATATTTATAATACAAGATATAAATATATATAATAAATAAGTAGTTATTTATTATCCAAGGGACGCATCCTTTCATGGATGGTCACCATATGATATCTATATATGGAACGCTCATCATTGTAATAATCGATCGATCATATATCATCTCATATTATCTCATATAGAAAAATCAACATGGTATCAGAGTAGGATTGGGCTTGACTCCTTCACAGGAGGGCCCAGGAGTGCGTTTGTCCATCAGTTATGTAGAAAGCAGAATTGGAGTAGAATTCAACATGAATGATGACTGCTACTCGGATCACATGTCGGGAGGTGTGATTGGATGGAATAGAGGGTGTGCTTGTACTCTTGAGAGAGTCATCATTAGAGAAACTCACCGAAGGCAGGTTCACAGTCCAATCTTTTGTTGAAGGAGACCGTCCTGCATGGAAGAGCCATAATTGTTGTGTGGGAGGAGCTACGTGGAAACTTGTGGTCGTAAAAGGAAGATGCAATCGTGGTCTTCTGCAAAGGAGAATCGATAGTCACCACTCAATTTCCACATGAACAGAGAGGGCATCTGGAGGTCGATGATGTTTCAAGAGCCCACAACCCTGATTATATGTGCTCCCCTATACGAGCAATGTGCACCAAGCCCCGCCAATAGCACCCGACCACTAGGTTCATATGGGTTTCCATGTGGACCCAGAACTCGTCTATCGTGTCTGGGAATAACACTTGCAATCTATTCCTTGTGTACAATACTGATGGTGATCGATTGGTAGAGAAATAGACAACTCACTCAACTATTGGTTTGCCGTCAGATTGACACCGAAGAAATCTTAATTGCTATCAAGAGAGTGGATCATGATAGTTCCTCTTTCGCAAAGGGCAGAGCAAAGGCTCGAATCACATCATTGTCCTTTGGTATTTACGTTTTCTTGGGGACCCTCCCTTCATGGTCATAGCCTTGAAGGATTTACCTTTTCTTCGCAATGGATCGAGTTTAAAATAGGCGCCGAAAGGAAGGAGGCCGTTGAGAACACCTTGCTTCCTTACAAGTCTGCTTAGGATATTGTTGCGGCAAAGCTGGCTCCAACGTATCCTATTAGGCTAGGGTTGGCTCTTAACTTCTCTGTATTTTACTAGGAGATTGTAAATTTGCCAAATAGGGCCTGTAATCTTGCAAAATAGGTAGTTGATGAGAGCAATGGAATCGACGATGGGTTCATTCATTAAGGACCTGAATCAACCAATAAACGAGAAATAAGAGCACAAGGTCACCGATTTAATAATAGATGTCACGTTATGCTTCATGCTTGATGCTCTTTTGTCTCTGCAATGATGTTGCAATAGCCGCAACTTATTGCTATGTATGATTTCTGGGATAGAGAAATTCTTATAGAACAACAACCTCATTTAGACTCCGATTGTCGTATCCCTGGACAATGATAAAGAAGTCTGGATGTGGACACGTACCTGTGTGAATGGAGGCTTCAATACAGCAGAGGCGGAGCACATAACAGCTAGTGTGGCAGTCTGCAAAGCAGTGTGGCTTCGAAAGCTCCTTGCAGATTTATTTGGTCAGATGCTTGAGCCTACATTGATTCACTGTGACAATCAAAGTTGCATGAGACTATCGGTGAATCCAGTTTCTCATGACAATAGTGACTGTAGTAGGCATTGGGAAGCAAGACAATTGGCAGCAAGGGTCATTATCTCTGATACGAGAACCCTTGTTTCTTTGAAGGACCATTTTCCCTGGTACAAGAGCCCAGAAGATGCCTTATTGTATTTGAGCCACTTTCCCTAGTACGAGTGCTCAATAATGTTATGCATATAATCAATATTGCCAGTGTGCAAGCAATGAAAGAGAAAAGGAGATCAGTCCCCTTGATCTTCTCTCTTTCTGGTGCAATTTCCATAAGGGGGACCTGGTTAGTGGACAATGAGATTACATGGCAGGTAGCGTGATCTATTTTGAAGTCTGAATCAGAGGGAGTCAAGACTCAAGGGGAGTCATCTAGCTCATGCAAAGAATCAGACATGGAGGGAAAGACCTTCCAACATGATGTCATGGAGTGACATCACCAGAAATGTTGCTCAGAGACAGGTAGTCTCTAGGAGCAATGTCCTCCAAGGACGGGACCATGCCAAATAGCAGAGACATTTCCGGTGACCATGAACGCAAGCTATGGTGATGGACCCTGTGATGGAGGAAGATACAGTATGAGACTTAGAGAAAGTAGTTGTAGCAGTCCCGATACATGAGTCGAGCCATGAGATGTTGAGGGAACAGACATGGAAACAGTTCCAGTGTATGTAGAGGCACTCCCAAAGAGGGAGGAGGTACTACATCTAGAGGGAGCAGAGATTGAGTTACCTCTAGAGAAGGAGGAAGAGCTACCTTCAGTGTTAGAGGGAACAAAGACAGAGGAGGAGTCACCTCCATCTCCAGAGGGAGCAGTTATTGAACCACTCTCAATTCCAGATAGAGCAGGTGCAGAGGAAGCAATTGCAGAGAGAGAGTGGAGGAGCTAGTTCCACAGAGAGTAGCCCCAGAGGAGGGCAGTTGCTGATAGAGTAGAGAAGCCACTCTCAGTCTTAGTGTTTAGCAGTTACAAAATCCCAGAGGGAGTAGCTGTAGAGAGAGTGGAGGACCTACTCTCAAGCAGAGAGCCAGATAGTGCTTTGTAGTAAGCACCCTGAGCCAACTCGTGATTGAGCAGATTGAGTTGTAGCAGAGCAAGTGTACCAGTGTGGTACAGTTGGATATGTCTCAGGAGATGAAGAGAGGATGTAGAGATATATAGTTCTGACCAGGCAGAGAGTGCAATTGACAGAAATGGCACCAGAGGGTGCTGCTTCAGCTCAAGACCAGTCCGGATTCGTGGAAGCAGACTCTTATAGCACTCAGTACTGCAGAGGAAGAATATATCGCAGCCAGTGACACGAATCATGGAAGCAGTGAGGCTTCAAAGGATTCTCATAGGATTTCATCTGAGACATGGTGCAGATGAAGTAGCCAGGCTTCAACACACAGATGAGAAAATTGCTGATATTCAGGGCATCTGACAGATGTTTACCATCATCCAATTGGCTAGTTGGTGAACCGCTCTGTTGATGCGAATGTCTTCCCTCGTTAAGAAGGAATGCTGATATGATTACATCATAAGACATTCTCCCCGGATGGTCCTGTGTGGACTAGTAGGGGGGAATGTAGACTTCATCCTGACATGCCTCAGATGGTCAGATGAAGGAACCAAGACATTGGTTTCATGAGGAAACCTTGATATGTCTTGTGAGACATTGGTTCCATGAGCGAACCTTGATATGTCTTAAACATTGGTTTTATGAGGGAACCTCGATATGTCAAGTATGGTCCAAGATGACTTAGCATGATCAGCCCCAAGGGACTGGCCACCCTTTGTAGGATGAACTAGCTCAAGTCTTGTGTATATCAACTACATCCGTGACATGGTGCAAAGAAAGGCAGCACTGGTGCAGTACCTTCCTACAGATGAACAAGTTGTTGATGTTCTTACCAAACCCCTTACCAAGACGAAGTTCGAGTACTTTTGCGACAGACTTGGTGTGGCAGAGAATTCCTCCCTCGCTGAGAGGGAGTGTTAATGTTTGCAGCTTCTTGAGACATTCTCTAGATCGTACTCCTCAATGATTGAGTTGAGTTGATCTGTGAGGACACTTATCCGAGAGGGATAAGTGGGTTTGGGCTTATAGCTCAACATCCCTTGTGGAGAGCACATGAGGACACGTCAAGGGAGTTGACCTTGACGTCACACACTATGGGGAGTTGACCCTAGTGTTTCTAGAGGGAATAGCCTCTACAAGTCTACATGGGAGTGCCATGTGTGACAGACCTTTTGCTACAATGTCCCGAGTAAGCATCAGGGGGACCTTCTCCTACACTGGGCTGCAGACCAAGGGAGATAGGATGCATTTATCACAAAGGTGTACTTGTGGTAAATGGGCCTAGGCGTAGTTCTTCCTTGATCATGACAAGGAATAATATGGACTCGAGGTACTTGAGGTGCTTTCCATGTGTCAGTTAGCATTGAGATGACATTCTTTCACAGGGGTGTACCTGTGGTGAACAACCCTGGTGTGGTCTTTGTCCTAGTCATGGTGATTTGACAAGGAATGATAAAGACTCAAGATGCTAGATGCTATCACATGCGGACCCAGAGTTAGCCTGATCTCAGAGAGAGTCAATTGGCTTAGAGAGAGAGCCGCATAAGGAGTTTCCCCTCAGTTCAGGTGGGAGAGAGACATCTCCCAAGACTGACAGACAAGTGTCATGAGTCTAGGGAAGTTTGTATACTTGAGGGACAAGTTGGGGCTTGTGGATATTACTCCTTTGGTTGAGAGGAAGTGTTGATATATCATGGACTGGCATTTTTTGTGGAAATGGTCCAGGACTGACATTCTCTTGTGGCATAGATGGTGACCTGATCAAGATGAATGGTCCGCCCCCTATGGCATGGATGGTGACCGAATTAGGGAGGTTGGTACAAAACTGACATTTTCTCTATGGCACATATGGTGGTGACTTGATTAGAGAAAAAGGTTTGGGACTGACATTCTTCTATGACACATGTAGTGACATGATTAGAAGAATGGTCCTTGTATCCCATTGCGTTGCTTTCAACATCTAGAAGGACTGACATTATCTTCCCATGGCACAGATGGCGACCTGATTAGGAAAAATGG
>SNQJ01S0118554.1:0-18364 GCA_010110895.2 Picea sitchensis
TTATAAGGATTTTATATAGATTGTATAAAATTTTGGCGATTTTTAAGGTAAAATAATTTATTCTCTGGAATTTGGGCGAATGTTTTTAGAAAAAAATGGAAATTGGCAAATTTGTTTTTGGGAAAAACCATGGAAAACTAGCCCATTTACGAAATTTATCCCCTAAAATCATCTATCATCTAGAAGGGATGAAATCTTTGGCTTCAATGGGATAAACAGAGGTGAATATTGGTGGTTGAAAGGCGTTGTGTGCCAGGAAGAGAGATAAATGATGGAATGCATCCCAAGGGTAATTTGGTGCAGAAAGGACTTCTAAAATGTCTTTATCAGACTCAAAAGTGACGGAGTATAGGGATTCTATAATGGGGGAATGTGGGGTGGTGAGATTTATCCTTTAGGGATGGTTGGATAGTGTCAGTAGTCCCTGAGGCAGGTGTACCTATAGGAGATAAAAAAGAGTTTTTGACTGACATCATGAACCAATTATTCATGTATGAATTGTATGTATTGTGGTAGCGAGGAGGGGGGATCTCGTGAACCAGTGTTATAGGGGAGTTGGGGGGTTTGGGGGGAATTCCTCACTTCATGGTGGAATGGCCAGAGGGGTCAACGGGTGGGAAGGGGTCCTATCCTGAGCATTTTTATTGTGATCATTTACAGTCATGTGCAATGATCATGGTACACTTGGTGAAATGGGTAGGATGGATTCCCTCCAGCATGTGTGTCCCTCAATAATGAGTGGACAAGGGTATGTGTAATGGTCCGTCTGATAGCATAGCATGTAAGGGAATTTCATGCACTCGTTCATTGATGTAGAGATATATATAATGTCACTAACTAGTTGTACTAATTAGATGGTTTGGGATGACTTAGGTTATGTGGCTTGGTGTATTGCTGCTAAAGTGTCCTGAAAATGAGGGAGGGTTGGGAAGTGGTGCATACAATGGTTTTATTAAGCAACAATGGCGCAATCATGATTGGTTATCATAATGGGAGTTTTGGAAGAGGAAGGTAGGTTCTGGTGAGGTTAGTAGTGCTACTGCTGTGGGTAGTACTGGTGTACTTATGGGTTTTGGAATAAAATTTAGGAACCCAAGTAAAGCAGGGTAGAGATTGGTAGGGTGTCCAACGGTGTTGCACAAGGTACATGAAGGTGGTATGAGAGGTGGGGAAGGGAGGGAGGGTTCCCTATTTTTTTGTGTTCCTCATTAGTTGGTGGAGGTGCCCCCTGTTTTAGAGGTAGTTTATCCTATAGTGTTAATATTACCTGCAACTGCGTGACTGGTTGGGTGAGCTGCTGAGTGCGATAATGGGGCCACATATTGTGGTGGAAGGGATAAACTTGGTACCATATATAGTGGTTCTAGATAAAATACATGGATGGTAATGACTATTTTATGTAAAGTGAGGGAAGTCACAACTTGGTATATTGTTACTCTAGGGGGCATAAAAGAAGGGAATTTGGGTGATAACCTGGGGAATTGTCTGCCAAACGGGGATTTGACCCATGCATGGTGATTTATTTGATGTTCCTTCTGGAGGAGTCTATATGGGGATTTCATCAAGAACTATCAGGGTGGGGGGGTAGTGGACTCTGGTGAGATCTCACTAGTTGGGAGGTTAGGTATTTAAACCCCTTCTGCTATGACAGTGCATACAACATCCATAATGGGGGGTGGGAATCCTTGGTATGTACCAATCAAAGATGGATCTTGGAATAGCCCTGGTCCGGCATCTATCATGGGAAATAAGATGGTGCTAGAGTGGATCAATCAAAAGGATGTTATCAATGTGTCCTAATTGTTTCAGTTCATGGTGGGTCAATTGATTGATGGTGAAAATTTTCCCATTGTGAGGCAAGAGCATGGTACAAAATATGGAGGAGGCTACAACTTGCATGGAATACATGTAGATTTGTCCAAAGATGATATTTTAATCCAATTGGGTGTTAATGACCTCGATGTCGATRATAATTGTTCCTCTWCCAACTTGACGAACATGTTTTTGTACACACCTTCTCRTTGGGAAGGGAAACCATCATAATATTGAATCGTGATGGAGGAGGGGATCAGCTCAGRTGAACCRAGTTACTAYCAGACTGATTTGGACATAATGCAAGTGGATGTTCCCTCATCGATGATGAAGTGATGGACTGTGATATTCTAGATTCAAACATGAATATGGAAGGTGATTAAGGATGGGAGTCATGGGTTATCTGTCTAAGTCAAATTTGATAAGATGGGTGTCAATAGGATCGACTACTCCTAATTGTGAAATTAATGCCTTATGTTGGGAAGGGAATGTTTGAAGTACTTCCATTACTGAAATGGCACCAAGTGATTGAGCTAGGTCATCAATAAGAATGTAAATATGGGAGGCTCTAACATTGGGGTCATGTAAATTCTTGTACAAGGGTGTGTGTGGCATGCGTGTGATGGCTTCAATACCAGGATGAGGGATCATCAATGGTTTTCTAGTTGAGAGTTTAGGAACATTTGATGTGGAGGGTAATGGGTCCGGGGGTATACCATATTGTAGACTGTGATTTTTCAAGAGTATTTCCTCTTCAATATTGACGAGGATGTTGTGGTCAGTGGAATTCCCTGGGTGGGGTTGTTCAGGTGGAGAAAATGACTCCTATGGGTGTTGGCGTTGGACCCCCTCTAGGTGAGTATTAATGACTCCTTGATGTGGGATCAGGTTTTGTAATACCATTAGGGGTGGTGGTGGTATATAAGTAGTAGGTCCTTGAGGTGGACCTTAGGGGTTGGGATCCCACTAGGGATTCAAGGCATCCTTCATTCATTTGTAATCAATAATTTGGGGGAAATGGTGACTGTTGGCCATATTCATCGCATAATGTACAAGGCTAATTGGTTTGAAGGTTATTATTTCTCCCTTATCAGGGTTGACCATTATTATTTCCCCCTTAGGGGTTTTTATTAGGTTGTCGTAGGTTTCCCCCAACTTGGGGTTTTGTTTTAGGGGGGTTCCCTCCTTGTCTCATGTTCTTATTCATTCCTTTATTCTAATTTTTGTTGGGTTGATGAGGTTGTTGAGGGGGGTTCCCTCCTTGTCACCTATGCCAGATATTCTCCCAGAAGATGCAGGAACACCCATCTCCCATGTTCCCAGTTATTGTTTTTGGTCTCTTCGCCAAGTGGGGGATTGATTTCACTACATGCCACCCAGTTTCAGGCAGGGGGCATACCTATATCATCGTAGTGGTAGAATTCTTTACAAAGTGGGTCGAGGCTATGTCGATGTTCAATAATGACGGGGAAATAACTTCACTTTTCATTTTTAACCATATTGTATCCAGGTTTGGTATTCCAAAGGATATTGTCACAAACCATGGTAGTCACTTCTAGAACAAGATGATGTATGAGTTAACATTGAAACTAGGGTTCAAATAGGAACATTCATCACCTTACTATCCACACGAGAATGGTTAGTTGGATATTGTTAATAAGTCTCTCAAGAATATTCTTCAGTGGATGATCAATTCAACCAAGTCAAATTGGAATTTGATGTTGTACTCAACACTTTGGGATTATTGAACCTCAATCAAGACTTATACTAGTTTTCTCCTTTCCTAATTGTTTACGGGATGGAGGCAATATTTCCCATAGAATTCCAAATCCCTTCTCTTAAGTTGTCAGTGGAACTACTTCCCAACACTACACCACTTGAAAAAAGTCCTTTATATCCTGAGCATCTCGATGAGTAGCATCGAGATGTATCCTTGGCCAATGAGGCTCATAAATAATGCACGTCAAGTGACAGTATGATTAGTCTGTCTACCATTGAGTTTTATCTGAAGGAGACATTGTCTTGGTCTATGACCAAAATAAACATCCCTTGGGGGAAGGCAAGTTCAAACCCATGTGGTTCAAACCTTTTCATTGTTAAGAAAGTTTTAGAAAAGGGTTACACTGGTTGATTTCAAGGGTTACACTTTATCAGAGCCTAGAAATGGTCTCTACCCTAAGAATCCTTAAGCTTAGTTCGGTCACCTGAGAATGAATTCTTGTATATAATGTATATCTTTATTTATACAGCATTATCTTATTGTTTTATGGACGTGCAGTTTATTGTGTTTCTTTTCACTATGGAATATGTCAAGTGAATCCGAGGTTAATGTTGGGTTTGCAGATGGTGCTATCCGACACATTCAGAGGATTTCTTCTGCATATTGGGTGATCTTTACACCTTTTGGGTCATTTGATGTCTTCTGGAAGTATTTTTATGGGTGAAGAAACCAATAATGTTGTCGAGTACAATGTTCTAATATAATTACTACATGATGCCTTGTCACATAGTATTTCTCACCTCCAGGTTTATCTAGATGCTCAAATAGTCATGTTTCAGTTAAATGGAGTATACCATGTCTACGATCCCACCCTTCATCGATGATTCCTTAGGGAATGTATGTTAGAACTCTATTTTGATTATATTACTTATATTCATGTTCATAGGAGATATAATCAACTAACTAATACATTGGCTAATCAAGTATTAGATTGGAATATTGCTCACACATAAAAGTAAAAGAACACATACATGCACATGTACATTTTTACAAAATGTTTATCCATAAGAAAAAAAGATGTATATATATAATAGTGTGTCCAAAAGATAATGTCATAAGTAAAAAAGTGGGCCATAAAGCCTAAAATAGAGCTGGTATACTTTGTTGGGCTCAATCCCTCACTACATAACAAAGTACAAAAAGGTTCCCTCGACACACATGTGGTCCAATAATAAATATGGACTAATCCTATTGGCCCTAATATAATGAACTACGATATTTTTAAGATGCTTCAATAAATGAACCCAAGTCTTAGTTACCCCTACAACATGTGGTTGCATGGTTGGGGGAAGGTTCTCTATATCTGCCATCAACACTGCACGAGTGAGATCTATCAAGTTCCTCTTTACTCATCACAGTACTCTCTCAGCCTCTTCGGCTGGTATTCCTCTTGTATCTACTGGTCCTCCTACTGTTATTGGTCCAACATCTTCCCAAGGAAAATGATTGGTCTGGGTGAAGTCTGTCAGTCGCATTGGTCCCACATATGTATAAGAAAGATTAGTGAGTTATTACTTTGACATTACCATAAAAAGGATAATATATAAAAATTTAAAAATAAAATAAATATGAAATGTGCTTACCTATCTCTCTGTGCTCCTCACTAGGGGGCGTAAGCATATCATGACCCCTCAAGAAACTGATCCCTACATAGGGATAAAAATCGATCATAGGAATCTGATGGGCCCACCGGTCAAAACAAAGCGTCCCACCTGAATAATGCATGAAAGGAGGAAATATGGCCTTGTACTATCTCCCTCTGGCTAAGGCTTGTAACTCTCTTGAAAAAGAAAGTGCACACCATGGTCCCAAACTCGAATTTCTTATTCATTCTTCTTTTGTAGTCAGTCAATTTTTTTTTCATGTACATGAGAATTGTAGTACTCCAGTAAAAAATAGTGGCGTTTATACACCAAGATGCATAATGCATCTATACACATAAATCATGATGAAGTGTTGCATATCCCGTGATGCACCCAATCATGTAGATTATTATCCAAAGATTGAGKATTGTGATCTTGTGAATTGGAACCTGAGATCCTACTTTCTCAGTTCCATCCTCACAATACATCCCAAGCTAATCCTCTATGTTGTGCGACACTGGAGGAAAGGTCCTCGAGTTGACCAGTTCCCCCCTCCTGGAGAGWCTGGTCAAAAAGTAAATATCCTCCATCATTGGAATCATAGATTGGCCCTCTAACATKAAGGCCTCTACATATGGACGCTRGTACTCTATCAGTGTTTTAGTATCCTGGGTTGTTCCCTCATGAATRGACACTAAAAAATTTYCACAGACCACACTTCTTAAGCATGGRAATGGCCCTTGGATCCTCCTCTACCAAGACATATAACTCTTCATGTTCCCTTTCTCGCCAATGAACATACACCCTATTACTTGGGAAATTGTGAGGTTAACCCATTATTTCATATTTTTTGAAAAATAAAAGAGATGTACACAAGATACATGTTAATTTTCCCATGTACATATGCGGGCTGGGCATGGACAACTTGCATACATGTAGGACCAACCCTTTTACTAGGGAATTAATCCTCCAAACAATAAATTAAGAAACAAATAATGAATGGAAAGGAGAGAAAAGGTCATTTTTACTTACTTGGTTCAAGTTTGAGGATCTTTCGTCCACTGTAGCTCCTTGAATTCACGTTTTTAAGAAAAGGGTTTTTTGAATTTTTGGTTATTTTCCAATTTGTAATGGTTAAAATGAGTTTTCCACGTGTATTTATAGGCCTTTTTGGTATTTTTTTCCCTATTTTGGTCCTTTGTTTTTCCTATTCTTGGCTCGGTGGGTACTTGAGTTCCTTTTTGAGAGATCTTTAGTTCATTCTAATATACTTGTTCTTTTAGTTTGGTATTTTCATGAGATGGGTTACACTCATATCGTCCTATGGTAAAAGTTGTTTTTTGACATTTGCATATAGTTTAGGTTCTCACCACCTTTCATTTTTATTTTAGACTTTTTCGCTTCGCCATAGGATCAATCCCACCAAAGTACGACACAAAACCTTATATGTTTCTTTAGAAGTGTCGTAATTAGATGGTAGAGCCTTCCTCTACATGGATTTCCTAGGTACATACTTTGCTACATTTTGGAATCCATGATGTGAGTTTTCTCCATAGGCTTGGGATTACATTTAGTCCTGCCATGATTTTATATCGAAGCCCCATTCTTCTTTATCTTTTATATATTGTACCTGAGGGACTCCCTATGAGCATGGTTTGTTGTCTTTTAGGCTAGATTAAACTTTGAAAACAACATCTAATGAGAGATTATTTATTATTTTTGGTCTCATTTAGATTGCTTAAGAAAATAATCCCCCGCGAATTCTTATTTAAACCCCTTGGATTACTTAAGAAAAAATGTCCACACTTCTTACCAAGGAAAGTTCTTTGATACCACTTGTTAAGTACCTGAAAATATATGAAAATATACTTCAGAAATAACCATGAATAAACCAAAACATTCACAAAACATTGAATACACAATAGATCCACAAAATAAATATAGAAGAAACTGCACTTTTATTATAAGAAAACCCTTGAGGTAAGGAAAAACCATACAATGGATCCTATTATGGAAGGGATCCTCTCATATTCACTTTCCTCTTCGAGGGGGAAATATCCTAATGAGATTCAGATAAAAATATAATAATTCTCTTCATATCTCATTACATTGCTTGAACCCCTTTATATAGTGCTACCAACCACCTAATAGAATTCTAGAGGAACCATCTAAGAAGTCATCTTACATTTATTATATATAACTACCATAGTGGGCCCTATTTAATACTATAGTGGACCTAGTCCACCTTATATTGAATGGCCTATACTATTATAACTATGGGCCCTCTGGTCCCCCCACTACCTCTCTCGCTACCTAACACTCTCTAAAATTGAAAAGATTGTCGAGCAATCTTGTTTCCCTTCATGCTCGTCAAACTAAAATTTGAAGGCACATATTTCCGACAATAGTTTAACCCCTTTTCTGTCTAGATGGTTAATTTACGAATAAAGTTATTCCTCAAGAGTTTCGGTTCTCTAGGAAAGTATTCACAGGAATAAGTTAAACCTTTTTTTTGGCCTAAGGGAATAATTTTTTAAAAAGGATCATTCTCCTTGGTTTTGGTTTATCTATTTTTCGTTCCTTGAAGATTATATACTAAAAAGTAACCCCCTCAAAGACCATCATGAAGCTATTTTTAAACTCTCTAAATATGAAAATATCACCAAGTGACCTTTTTCCTTTCACACTCATTAATTGGTCCAGAAGGAATATCTATTTGCCATAAGTTTAACCCTTTTTCCGGCCAATAGATTATCCAACAAAAAGGTATTCCTTGAGAGACATGTCTCGTCAATAGAATTCTCCTAAGTCATATTTTATAATTTTTCGAGCTAAGGAGACTAAAATTAGAAAAAGGATGTGAGTCCATAGTTAAGATATTTTTAGACTCCTTGAAATTGAAAAGATAGTCGAGTGATATTGTCTCAGTCACACTTGTTAAAATCATTTTGAAGAGAGATCATTTTGGTATAAGTTTAACCCTTTTTCTTCCCAACTGGGATAATTATGAAAAAGGAACACCATGGAGTCTTCTTTTAGTGTTTTTCAGACTCTCTAAACATGAAAAACCATCGATATTACCTTCTATGGGCTCGTAAAACTTCACATGGAAGGAGTCTTGTTCTGTCATACTTAATCACATCGCATGTCTCATCCTTGCATCTTTTGCCTTATATCGGATTCATGTTGATATTAACTAAACTTTCAAGGAATTCCTTAAATTAAAGCCTTGTAACACTTTTTCCCTCGTGATCTAATACCTTGACCCATGGAGGAATTTTCCCAACTGTCCTTATCATGTACATGTCTCATTTCACCGAGAGTGAGTATGTTCCATGCGCTTGGAACTAGTTTTATTTACCAGGACACTCATTCCTCCTTTGTAATGAAACATTCTTTATTCTTTTTCAAGCTCATTAAAATTTTGAAAAAGACAAAAAAATCAAATAGTCCAAAAAGACGGGACAGGATATACATTATGTTTTATTGGCAGCAAGATAGTCAACCTTATACAAAGAACATATTACCATTTCTTCGTCAAGAATTGGGATCTATTATGACCTTAGGAATGTGTTCTCGTTACATAGATATGTGTCCTCCTCCATTTGGTTATTCTTCCAAAAATATGGAGATTTTGTGGTGCCTCTTGTATCAGAGAATTATGTCAATACTATGCTACCTGAGTCTCATCATTTTTTTGTGATTTTTTCAAAGAGAAGTTTAATCCAACCCGAGTCAGCCATTCTATAGTTTATTTCTTGACTTTCATGAGTCAGACATCCCGAGAGTCCAGTCCAATTCAGATTCAAAATCAATTACGTTTTGTGCCTGATGATCAAGATGGTATAGTCTTTCCCAAAAATCATGTCGAATACCTTAGGGTAGTGAGTCTTACACTCCTATTGTATTCTTACCTCATATTTTGAATATATTGAAGTTGTTTCTCAATCTATGAAGTCCTCATCTCCAACCATAGACATCAATTTTTCTTGAATATGCATATCATATTGTACTTGTATATCTTGAGATGTAGATCCACTGTGTATTGTTCACGTCTACACTTTATATGGACATTTATAATTTTTCTAATAGTCATATATGACATGGATCTGTAGTGTACTTGATTGACATCCATGCTTATTTCATTCTGAGCATAGGTATGTCCACCTCAAAGAGATTATCATTATTTTGCAAATGGCACACTCACAAACACTCGTCTTGAGATCACTCAACTTCGTGCCTTCCCACAGTATAAACATATTATAATGTATTTCAGCCATCAGTTTCTCTTCCAAACTCACACATTAGGGGGAATCTATTATAGTCCAAAATTCCTTATCTGTGTATAAAATACATTGGCCCTTCCATTTACATACTTTACCAAAATACTGTTGAGGCTTCCTTTTAAAAAACCATTTTTTAGATAGTGTACATGTCTTGTTGCACTAATAGCTCATGTACACATGCATGTTGTATGCTAGTTAGTCTATGTACACATGTGTGGTGCATTCTATATAGCCCATGTTTACCTCCAAAATTTTCAAAAAATATAAAATTGTGCAGAATTTGGTGGTGTTTACGGCCTATGGAGGGTTTCCTAACTATTTTACTCCTTGTATCTTGTCCCCAAACTGAATAACCATATTTTTCTCATATGAAAATAGGTCTCGGGGAGCCATTTATGAAGATGAGAAACATAATAAGAAAACTCTTCCAAAATCCCTTCCCTTTATTATCCCAAGAGTTGCATACTATTCTAAGTTTTAGCCTTAGCCTTCCCCTCCATCCTTTCTCCTTATGAAACCCTTCCTCCTTTCCTTGGTGATATGTTGGTTGTGAGAATTTAATGTGGTATTGATGCACTTGGAGCCATGAAAGAGGATCCCGAACTTGTTTCATGGAGTGGTTTCCAACAAAGGTTGTAATTCTTTTTATCTTGCAATTGAATAAAAGAGTTCATCCTTGTCCCAAAACCCTATGTTTACAAGAATTTGTTAATTTTCACATTTATATCTATGTATAAACTTTTAAAGTGATTAGTAGAGGTTGCATATGTTGTTTCATTGTATTCCCAATCTTTTGCAGGTCTTGTTTGGGAGGATATATCTGATTTAGGAGGTGACAACAAGCAAACAAGGTCTACACCGACCATAAAGACTAAAGGTGCACTCGTTAAATATATTTCCTTTCTCTCTCGTCACTTATTTTAGATGGTTTTGGGGTAGCTTAAGGGTAGAATAGTATTTTAAGGGATTTATCACTCTTCATTTACCTTAGACCCAGTGGAGGGGGATTTTCCCTATAGAAAAGTGAGAGGTAGAGTCCATGAGGAGAGAACTTGAGCATCTAGGAAATCAAGATGAGTATTACCAAGACACTACTCAAGAGATCCTTTTCATAAGAGTTGAGTTCCAAGAAGGTTGCAATAAATTTAATTTGGAGAGATAATTTTTTATGTCTCAAGTTGTGAACTACCAGTAAGATACTTCGCTAGGGGTGATATAACATAAGGATATGATGAGATGGTATGGAAGGTAATGCAGTACCCTATCTCAGATCAAATATATCAGAGAAATTTATAAGGGTCAAGGTGAAGAGGAGCATGACATCAGGATGCTCAGAGATGATAACTTGGAAAAATTCCAAAAAGTTGTAGAGTATTGGACCCATTTGGTTATAGAAACATATCAAAATAAGTAGGATAGGTGGGAATAATATCTCGTGAATTTGGATAATATAAATAAAAAAATGGGAGACATTCAACAGCTTGAGTTCGGTGTGCCCAAATACATCATACACCTCAAGGAAATAGTGATGAAACATGATGAGAAAGAAAATAATTTCAAATACTATGGCCTTCAGATTACAACATTGGAAAAGGGACAATTGAGAAATTTAATCAATAGGCCGATATGGACATCGATGGTTTTGCAATACTTGAGTGCCAAAATGGACTAGTTCAAGTGTCGGGTGATCGAAATGAAGTATGAGCTCAACACACCAATGGAACAACATCGATTCCCATATATTCATACCTCTGAAGATATTTTCATCCAGTGGCCCAAGTATGAGAAAGAAAACCATTTAATATGATGAAAAAATTACTGGATCATGCACGTGGATGAGTCCTCCTTACTATCTATTTTATTTACTTTAAGTGAACTACTAAGGTATTTTTAGTATGTTTATTTTTTATAAATAAATACATCGACCTTGTTTTGGACATCCAATGGTCTTGGTAAGAACTTGGGATTTAAAGAAAGAATTATTTTGAAGTTTGATATAGAAACTTAGACAGAGTCGAAGACAATTTTTTTCCAAGCTTGTGGATAAAAATCGATATGTGGATTGCTCTGTAAAGAATTTTAAAATACAAGCATTTTAGTAAGATTATTATTATATTAAGTTATATTGAATGATTATAGTTGTTGAACACATGTTTTTTTAAATTCGATGGTGTTTTAACATATTACATGGTAACAATATGAAGAACTATTTCTAGTTGATTTGTGTTTTATTAATGATAATATTATTGCTAATATTGGTTAGGGTCATATATTGTTTACATACCACTAGCCAAGGGTTATCCTGTGCCCAGTTTTCTTCATATTTATCCATCTAAGTTATTTATATTTCTTCCATGTTTGAATATTAAAGAAAAAAAACACAAAAAGAGATACATTGTGAGAAAGGAAACTTTCCAAAAAAACATTTAAATCCCATCAAAACACGTTCGATCATAACTATGGAGAACCACACTAATAAAAATAGGTAAGAGTCTAATTGGTCCTCATATTTGGGTGTGATTCCTACTGCTGATATAAATGCAATTTAGACCCCTCAATAGGATTCATCTAGACAATAGGACTAGAGAGTGGGATCTTCTTCAGTGATAAAGGGAGCAACCAATCAGGAGGATTGGAGTGCATTTGTGGTAGAAGAGACATAGTCACTTCTAGTTTTTCAGAAAAAGTCACATCTAGATGATGGTCGATGGGATACCTCCCTCTCTAAGAAGGAGTTTTGTTTATTATAGCTTCGGTAGGTATTCCCATAAGAGGTCAAGGTATCTTGAGCATGTGGGAATCTTCTTTGGCACCAAATCAACCTTTTTTTTCCAGTGAAATCAGCCCCATGGGAAATTTGATGGGCATTGTGGGATTAGGATCGGATGTCACACCCACAAAGAGGAATACAATATTCTAATTAACTGTTGAATTTATAAGGGGTGCCTAAACTAACTCATTGAAATTGTATATAAAGGAAAGAGGTCATTTTGACATTTTCTCATTGTAAAAGAATGGAGTTAGCATAAGTGAGTCTACACTTGTGCTAGGTGGATTGGTGTTTTTCAGTAAAGACAAATTATGCATGGTTAAAAATATGTCCTATAGGAAGAGAAGTTGTAGGGAGAGAATTGTATGAATGTGTCCATACAAGGGTTTTATGTACTTGTACATGAGTTGCAGGAAGGAGAAACATGTATGTATTTAGGTTACAGAAGGAAAAATTACATATGTACGCATATTGTAGTGAACACAGTCCTATATACATGGGTCACAGTGGAGCAAAGCGTGTATGACACAAACGCTCCCACTAGGCACGTCCTCTCACAGGATCTTCTTCTTATTTCACGGCTCGAAGAACTCTAATGTCCTTCTATTTCCCTATCGGGAAAAATTCACACACAACAACACTCTCACGGGGTCTCCCTTTCTTCTATCGGGAAATCAGACTTCGTGATTTTGCGAGTCCTGTGGTCACGCGAGTTGGTTCTCATGATTCTCCGAAACCTGATGACAAGTCAATGCTGACCCTTCATGTCCCTATAAGGATTTCTCCTATCATGAATTCGTCACTTGTGAGGTCCAAAACCACTCGCTCTATTGAACCCCGATCCTCGATATACCGAACCGCTGACTACGCGCCTTCACGGGTTTTGCTCTCCTGCTAAACTTCCATCCACATGACCACTAGTCCATAACACCATAGTCTTATCTCCTATCGGAATTTCAGACTTCGCAGAATCAAAATGTATGGACACTTTGTCCTCAGGTTCCCTGATCCTCCGAACCTTATGTGCTCGCGAGTTGACTTTTCAACGATCCCGTCACCTCGTCGGGATTTCGGACTTCGCGGGATCACGAATCCTGATGTCGAAATTTCTTTGGCACTTCACCCTGCGAAAACCGATGTGGTGTGCCACCTGTCCACTCCTCTAACGCCTGTGGCCCACACTCCTCTCGTATCCGTCGGGATATCGTGGTTCACGATTTCGCGATTCCTGATGCATTGTTTTCCTTGTCTCCTGGATTCACAAAAGACCGATTCCCGTCTTTCTCATGATCCACGACACACGTCCCAGATGAATTAACGGTCCAGATCGACCTACGGACTTCACCAAATGCAAAGGCCAAAAACACTCACTTATGTGAATGTCGATGGATGAATCTCCAACTATGGATGGCCATGCAGCACGCGTCCCCCTTTTAGATCATGCGACTCACGATCCCTGCCACCTGTCCTAACAGATGGGCGGCTCTGAACTCATCTGGATTTTCACAATGGGTTTCCCCGACTTCTAGACCACGGGACTCCCGATTTCCCGAACCTCGACATATCGATATCTCGATGCCTCTCGGGGTTCTTACTCTGCTCACGAGGGTTTAAATCCTGTGCAACTCCTGTTAGATTGGATGGTTGACGGGTAATTGATCAACGATCCAACGACTCACAATCCCTAGAGCTTGGAATCTGAACGCGGCCGTAACCTCCTCACTTCTTTGGTATATCCAACGGCTGGTAGGATTTTGCAAATCCTCCACACCAGATCCTGACCGTCCGTCTTTTCCCTTTGATGATTTCCACGGAGGAGCAAGCGTTCTCCCACGGAACTCATCCACCTGCGTGCAACCCTACGATGCTTCTTTCCAAACTTCAAGGCACAAATCCTCTGCATCTTCCTTCGACAAATTCGAACGCCTTATCCTTCCTGAGCTTTTCCATGACTTCCAAGTCCTCTAGGAAAACTCTTTGCATGCACTCCTTGTGGAAAACGTTCAATCACATCTGAGTGTTGAAGTTCTTCGACTCTGCGCACACCTGTAGCAGCAGTCCTTCAATGCTTCGCTCAGATTCACAACTAAGACTTTCCTTAGCCTATGCACTCCTTGCACGTCTCCTGGTGCCCAACTGCACTTTGAGTAAATGAGAACAAGAGTTAACTATCTGAGCCTTCCGTCAACGCACTCCTTGAGGACATATTCAAATGCACTCCTTGCAGGAAATATCACACTCAGATAGAAAAACAATTGAAACTCATTCTTTCATCCTCTCAGACTTCAAGATTAAACATGAAATCACATACACAGCATATAAAAGCAAATGTATAACTGGAAGCAAGCATCAATGAGCATACCTACAACAATACATAGAGAATAGACACACAACCATGAATTTGAATCAATTTCCTTCTATTAATTCAAATCCCTGTACATGGGTGTTATTACACAACTCTCTGCTTCTTCTATGCTCAAATTGCTTCTGAATCATACAATACACAAAGGAGGGTGTCTATATCCCGTTTCCCTCTTGCGCTCTAGAAACTGTCTAGTCTACAATTAAATTATACCTACTTTACATTAACTATCTTAAATGCCTCCTACCTACTAAGGATGAGATCTATCCACTCAAGGTCCATTGCATTATACAAGTGCGATTCATTAAATGGTTACATTTAAGACTGCGCAACAACTTCAAGGTGTTTTCAAAACTAGTGCTAGCTTGTCCAGTTGTCCCTTGCCTTCCGCACTGGCTCACTTGACGTGAGAGATGCTCTTGCATCATACTCCCTTGCTTGAAAACTTTCATGGGATCCTGTCCATGAGATCCTTCATGGTCTGTCCATGCTTCTGTATCTCCGCTTCTCTCTCCCAGCTGGCATCTTCAACTGGATGGTTCTTCCACTTGACCAGATACTTGAAGTATTGCTTTCGCCTGGTTCTCTTGCTCACTCTATTATCCAGTATCCACTCCATTTGCGGCTTCTCTGAAACTGACTTATGTTTTGTCCACTGGATCACTGGATGCTCATCACCAGTTTCTGCCTTCTCAACTCTATATGGGTATAAATCCGATACATTGAATATCGAAGATATTCCGATCCCATCGGGTAATTCAATCTCGTACACGTTCGCCCCATATTTCTTCAAGACCCTGCACGGCCTGATTTTTTTCATTTTCAACTTGTTATATGTTCCTCTCGGGAACCTTTCCTTCCTTAAGTGTGCCAGAACCAGATCTCCCACCTCAAACTAAAGTTGTCTTTTATGCTGATCGGCTCTGCGCTTATACTCCTAACTTGAGTCCAGCAGTCGCTGCTTCACCCTGCTGTGAAGTTCTTTCATCGCTTCTTCGAATTCTTCTGCACTAGCGCTCCTAGTAGCAGTCTGTTATGAATCCCTCAGTTCAGAAATTCCCCTCGGCTGCATGCCATATACAACCTGAAATGGAATCTGGCATGTGCTTCGATTGACTGAGTCATTGTATGCAAACTCTGTCTGTGGAAATATATTGTCCCAACTGCTGTGGTGCTCCATCACCAAGCTTCTCAGCAAGTCTCCTAGACTTCTGTTGACCACTTTCGTCTGCCCATCCATCTACGGATGATACACTAAACTAAACAACAGGTTAGTCCCCAGCTTCTTCCACAATGTCCTCCAAAAATGCCCTATGAATTTTGTATCTCTGTCCAAAAATATACTTTTCGGTAACCCATGAAGTCGAACGACCTCCTTGAAAAACAGGTTCGCGATATGAGTCGCATCACTAGTCTTCTGGCATGGAATGAAGTGTGCCATCTTAGAAAACATATCCACTACCACAAATATTGAATCAACACCTCTTTGTGTTCTCGGCAACCCCAAAACAAAATCCATGTTGATCACATCCCATGACCTTTCCGGTATGGGAAATGGTTGATAGAACCCGACATTATGCGTCCTTCCCTTTGAATGCTAGAAAATTCTACACCTGTCTACAAATATCTTGACCTCCGATCGCATTCCTGGCCAAAAGTATGACTCACTCAGCTTTGCAAATGTCTTGTCATGGCCAAAGTGTCATGCTAACCCACCACTGTGTTTCTCCTTCAACAAGTTCTCCCTCATGGAGAATTTCAGAATACACAGTTGATTTCCTCTGAACATCAATCCTTCCTGGATCATGTACTCACCCCACTGGCTTTTTTCTCTGAGAACTGGATTCTCAGCTGCTTCATACGCTTCTCCAAAATCTGGATCATCGACGCACATGTCCCTGAGATCATCAAAACCTACCGTCTTGACTCGGAACTCCTGCAACAACAAACTTTTCCTTCTCAAAGCATCAACCACTTTGTTAGCAGTACAAGAAATATGTTTAATCATGAATGTAAAATTCTACATATACTCTACCCATTTGACATGTCTCTGATCCAACTTCTCTTGTTGGGTCACAAACTGTAATGCATGGTTATCACTATACAAAACAAATTCCCTTGGAATCAAATAGTATCTCCACTTTTTCAATGCCTGAATGATGGCATAAAATTCCTTATCATATGTGGAATATTTCACTTTCGCCTCATTCAACTTCTCTCTGAAATATGCAATCAGTCTGTCCTTCTAAATCAAGACCACTCCTATTGCAAACCCGCTTGTGTCACATTTCACTTGAAAAGTCTTTTGGAAATCAGGCAACACCAGAACCGGTTGTTCCGCGATATTTTGTTTCAACAATTTGAAACTTTTCTCCACCTCTTGAGTCCAGTGAAAATATTTATGTCTTTTCTTGACTGTATCCATCATCGCTGCGCTAATTCTACTGAAATTTCTGATGAACTTCCAGTAGAAACTAGCCAGTCCATGAAAACTTTTCACCTTAAAAATATTTCTTGGTGATGGCCAATTTTTAATTACCTCCACCTTATCTGGATCCATCTTCAATTCATTCACAGATATAATAAACCCCAAGTAAATGAGTTCTTTCTTCATAAATGAAGATTTCCTCATGTTAATCAACAGCTTCTCCTGCTATAGCTTCTTCATCACTGTAGTTAAATTCTTCAGATGTTCTGCCTTTGTTTTGCTGGAAATTAATATGTCTTCCAGATACACAATGACAAACTTTCCGATGAATTCCTTCAGGACTTCATTCATTAACCTCATAAAGGTACTCGACGCATTTGTCAAGCCAAACAACATGACAATCCATTCATACAGTCCTTCATTGGTTTTGAAGGCCTTCTTCCACTCATCGCCTTCCCTCATGCAAATCTGGTGATATCCACTTTTCAAATCAATCTTTGAAGAAAAAATTGCTCCACTTAAGCAATCCATTAAGTCATCCATCCTTAGCAATGGAAGCTTGTACCTGATAGTTATATTGTTGATGGCTCTTGAGTCGATACACATTCTCCAACCTCCATATTTTTTTGGACTGAGTACCGTTGGAACGACACACGGGCTCAAACTTTCCCTGACCAATCCTTTGTCTAGCAGCTCCTAGACCCGCTTCTTGACCTCTTCATTTTCTTGCGGCGTCAACCTGTACATGTATTTATTTGGAAAACTAGCTCCTGGTATGAGGTCTATATGATGACTCACACTCCTCATCAGTGGCAATGAATGAGGTAATTCATCCACCCTGATGTTAGCGAACTCTTCCAGTAGTTCCTGAATTTCTCCTGGCAAATCGTCTACTCTCATGCTAGTCAAAACGATCCTTGGTTTTCTAACCACAAAGAATTGTGGATCTTCTTTCTTCTTCACCTCCGTAAGAAGATCCTTCCCACTCATGAGGAGTACAATATTTCTCCCTTCTGGTTTTACCTCCTTATCTCTTATTGGAAGCAACATGTGTGTCCTCCCAATCTTATCTAGAGTATACGTATTCATCTTCCCATCATAAATTACATTCCTTTCATATTTCCATGGTCTGCTCAACAATAAATGACAAACATCCATAGGAATAACATCACATAGTATTTTATCATTATACCCTCCTATTTTGAATTCACCTAAACAATGTTTAGTGACATTTACCTGATGTCCCTTTTGTAGCCATGAAACTTTCTATGGACTCGAGTGATCAGTCGTCTCTAGCTCCAGCTTCTCTACTATCTCGGTTGAAACGAGATTATCTGTACTAC
>SNQJ01S0118554.1:27074-39386 GCA_010110895.2 Picea sitchensis
AAATATTCCCAGGAGGAATTGCGAAGAGAATTCTCTACAAGTGGAACACCTAGATATTTGGACAGAAGGGAGCTCCATTGCAAACCGAGAATCTTAGAAATATGTAGTTGAATAACAACAAGAGAATTAAAGAAGAAAAAATTGAGATTTAACTTGATTGGTATAGGTGCCATAGGATTCCATGAAGTCAGAGAGGACCTTCTTGATGGCTTGATATTCCTAAGTAGTTGGATTTCGCATCAGAATGGTTTCATCCACAAATTGATAATGGGAAACCAGTAGGTCATCCCCAAAGAATATTAAATCTATGATCAATTTTATTGATACAACAACTTTCAGCACTCGACCTAGACCCTCAACCATAAGGATGAAAAGTAAAGGGGAAAGGGGGCATCCTTAATAAATACCACATGAAGAGAAAAAGGATTTTGAGGGGGATCCATTTACCATAATTGAGAACAAGGATGAAGAGATAAGGGACAAGATTCATTTCACCCATATATGGCAGAAACCAAAGGCAATGAGAACATGTTTGATATACTACTAACTTAGTTTGTAAAAGGCCTTGGAAATGTCTATTTTAATGAGAATACCTGGTGATTTGGTGTATTTTAGAGTGTAAACCATTTCATGAACCAATATTATGTGATCAAAAATATTTTCCCCTCCTATGTATATTGTTTTCTTCGGAGAGATTAGGGTGGGAATGATCAAATTTATGAGGTTCACTATGACTTTGGAGATGATTTTAAAGACTACATTGTAGATGGAAATTGGTGTGAATTTACTGGGGTCCTTTGATTTGTCTTATTTGGGAATTGGGGTCAATAAGGTAGCATCAAGGGATGGTAAGAAATTTGAGAATTTGTGATATTCCTCCACTAAATCAAAAACATCATGCTTCTTGGTCTTCCAACAAGCTTGAAAGAAGTCAATTGTAAATCCATTCAGACCTAGAGATTTGCATTTTGGCATTTCCATATGTGCATTCTCTACTTCCTCCATGGAAATTAGTCTAAGAAGTGCACCATTTTTCTCCTAAGAAATAATTTTGGGAATATGAGTGGTTAAATTTTTAATGGACAATCTTCTATGTGGTTGTTGTTATAAGAGGAGTGATTTAAAGTAGTGAATTAACTCCTTTTCGATATACTCATGATTCTTAGGGGGGTTTCCAATGATATCTTTCATTGTAGTAATTTTTTTATGATGCCTTCATTGTATGATAGATCTGTGGAAAAATTTAGAATTATTTTCCCCTAATTTGATCCATTTTATTATTGATTTCATTTCCAGACGAACTCCTCCTTCTTGTCGCATAATTTAGATGACCTTCAAGGGAAGTCTCATATTTTAGAAATCAATCTGTTCAACCTTGAATGATAATAGAGTATTGAAGGTGTTCCACATGGCTTTCAAGTTATCTCTTGGATTTAAAAATGTTGTTGAATTATTATTATTTCCATTGTTTAAGGGGGGTTTTGATATGCTTGATCATCTATTGGAAGTTGGACATGGGTGAGCTTGATTCACTATGAGTCTCAAAGCACCATTGATTAATGTTTTCTTATAAATATTGGTGGGATAGACGGGGAAATTCAAAGAAAAAGATATGGTTTTGGGGGCTACCTCTCATGTCAATAACTAGTTTTATGGGCCAATGGTTCCATCATGCGCTTGAGAGTATAGAAATTTCCAAGTGAAGCACTGATTTTTTCAATTTTGTCCGGCTAAATAGACAAACAAAAAAGGTAACTGTTTCAACCTAATTTAGAGTTGGCTACTAACCTTCTCAACTCAGAGAGGGATCTCTTATGTCAATAGGTGCTTCTTTGGCAACCAGTGGCTAGATTTGGCTTGTTTTGGGGGGTTTTATAATGTTGCTGGAAAGGAAGGGGAGGGACACTTAGGGATATGGAGTCAAAAATAAATAAAGAATAGCAGGCCATTGGAACTATCTAGAGGAGAAAGGATAAATGAGGAAATGAATCTGAGTTGTAAATTTAAATTTTGCAGTGTGGAGGAGGAAAAATGAAAAACAATTAATCGCATCAGAGAACTACTGAAATGAATTCTGAATTAGCTAGGAAGAGAATCACATAGTTTGAAAGTTCTTAAGTTGAGAGCATCGTTAGATGAATTATGTACCTTTGACTCTCCAATTTAAACAGAAAAATATGAAAATGGAATTTTAAAGACACAAGAAATACACATTATGAGAGAGAACAAAAATCATATCACAACCATTATAATCTTTTCATAAAGAGTTCAAAATGATTCTGCATTGTATATTCAATTTAACTCCAGGAAATTACAGAGTCCTCCTGCTACGAGGGTAGGCCCCTCTCCGGTCAGTCCTCCTTTTATTTATATTTGGAATAATATATATAGGTATATTTCATCCAGGATTCAAAATGAATCGAATTACCTACAGTTCTAAAAATAGACATCTGTTACAAAAAAGGAGTAACGTGTAACAACTGTACTCCTGTTTTATAGCGAACATTATAGGAAAAATGACATATTCGAGATTTTTTCTTTGATGACCACATGCATATATCATTACAAAATTCTCTGAAACATACTCAATTTAGTCTGAGAAATATTTCAGATTAGCGATTTCTTCCTTTAAAGTGTCAAGCCACGCTAATTGGTTTTCTCCAATGCTCTTAATCGCCTCATCTTTAACCTCTATATTCTATCTCTTTCTCATTTTCCTCTTGACAAATCCCCTGTGATGCTCATTGACATATCCATTGATGATTAAATCCTTCATGATGGGATTTAATTTGACCTCTTTATCTGCTTCTGGCTCTTCTGTAAGATTTGTATGAGATTTTGTTGCTAATACCCATGCAACCATCTTCTCTTTCTTCTTCAATGATAAATCTGTCGTATTAGTTGAAAATTCTAGTTCGTTGGAGGCCACTGGGTATTATTTATTCATTTTCCCAATTTTCCAGAAAACATAATGTTATCTCCCTTAATTGTACATAAATTAGGAAGTTGATCTAGTTTGTAATTACCCCATTTAGGAATGAAGCGTTGATTGCCCAAAACAGAGTAATGTCATCCATATTTTGAAAGACGATAGTCATAGTTTCCCAATCATGAATTACTGACAAAAGTACTTACATGTACGAAAACCTATCATGCTTGACCAATCTATTCTGAATGATGAGCCTTTGAATCAGTTATCTGGTGGCACTCACCTGGCATTGCATGGATGAAAAGTACTCAAACAAGTGGCATGAAGTGATTTGACCGGCTATCCCTTTCCCCATGCGATCCTTGGATTTGACATATATCAAATTATTTTTTGACACGTGGCATCGGGGTCGGTTGGGGTGGTTTCAGGCTTACCCACTTTCCCCCCCAATATGTATCTAGTGGTGCCATGTACCTTTGGAACAAAAACACAGTATTATTATCATCCCACCTTCAGGATATTGATCAGTGCGCTACTTATCTGCCCAATGTGTCCGACCGCTGATTTGTCAATGCTCACGATCGTGACCTATCGGCCCCCATCTACCTCACCTTTCCTCTATATTTATCTCTGTCTGTTGGATGTGGATTCATCCACCAGTATGATGTTCCTCTATACTGACTTATCCTCCTGCTAAGTTTTGAGGCTAGGTCTCCAAAAGAAAATTTTATAGTGATAACATGGGCTCCAACTGGGGATGCTACCCTCCCTACAAGATAGCAAAAAATAGTATACCTTGTACCTTATCCATTAGAATTCTCTCATAACAGGTGTGTTCCATGCTATGACATGTTATTATGCAGTTTGCAACAAGGATAAAAGGCTAGAGATTGGAGAGGAAAACTGGCATAATTGGAACCAATCTCGAATGTCACCTCAATGGGATGGTTATTTCTGTTTAGGGTGGTAAGGCCTAGGGGAGATGTCCCCGGTGACCTGGGGTTTTGAGAAGGAAAAGGATTATAATACAAGGATAAGTTTCCCCTCTCACAAGTCACCACCGAGCAGTTAGTCTGGCTAGCAACCAATAATAAAGTATAACCAAAAAAGAGAGATGCATCTTCCTGAGACAAAGCAACAAGAAACTAATATATGCAAGATTTCTCACTTTAATGTCAATGTTTATAAAACAAAAATCATATATAATGTCACTTCTTCAATAAATTCTAAGAAAATGTAGCATCCAATGTAACAATCAACACTTCATTCAATTAATTCCTTCAAACCACCATTCAATTAGTTATAAAAGAAATTTTAGTTTCAAAAATGATATTTATGGCTAGAGATGACAACAATAGTAGGTTAGTAAGGTTAGTTTCTAAGCTAGGGTTAGTAGTTAGGGTTTCATTCAAAGTTTTTAGAGTTGTTTTGATCATAACATTCAAAATCTCCATCTTAGATCAGTGTGTTTCCAACGTTAATGGAGTCAAAAGGAGGACATAGGAGATGAAGGATCAAGAACATAGTAAATCTAAGGACTAGAAGGTGAATCTTTGATGTGTTTCTATGGAAATTCCTCCAAGTCAAAACCCTAGGGAAGAGAGGATCACTTTGGTGTAGGGGAAATAGGCCTCAATGCTCTCTCCGCCTTCCTTAACTCAATGGAAAAATGGCTAGCACAGGAAAAGGGATAAAACTAAGACAATAAGATTTGCAAGGAAACATGTTGCTATGGCAAGGATTTACCAAGAAACCCTAGAAAAATGGCTCATCAAGGTGTAGCTAAACTAGGCCTTGATGTGTCTTCTTCTTCTTTACTTTGAAAGTAAAAACAACTAGCAAATAAAGAGAAAATAACAGTGTAGCTACGAATAGGCTCTTTCCCTCTTCAAACAATGGATGGAAAAATATCTTGATGGATACATGAGACAAGGACCTACTATGTGTGCTTGCCACCTAGGGTTTGTTCAACAAATTTATAACAATAAATGCAAGAAATAACAAAACAACCATTCAATTAAGATTTTTTTCAGAAATTCACTTACATTTCACCAAGAAAATCATAGCAAACCCTAGTTGTAACACCTTCCATCAAGAAATATGCCAAAAATGCCAAATAGATATCCAAAATGCCTTCCTTCAATAAGTGAGCCTCACAACTTCGGCCAAAGAACCCAACTCTAGCACAAATTTAAGACCTCACTAATGAGTGAGTCAAAGATGATGAAAAAATGAGAGCAAAAACCCTCAATTTATATTGTATCATGACCTAATTTCACTTTTAGGTCAGAAACATGTCGACAAGGCCAAAATAATAAATTGTATTGTTTTTACATTAAAATGTCAAATTAAAACCCTAATCAAGAAATAGAAGGATGCCATCCCCTTTCTAGGGTGACGTTAGTCCCTTCTAGGGAAAATGTAACCTCCAGGAGAAAAACGTTAGCCCTCCTTGGGCTTCTCCAAGATGGAACATGTGCCAAATGACCCTATCCATCTACCAAAACATCCATGAAGCAAGGATCATGTCATGGACCTCATGGGTGATGTCCTAGGCTTTCCAAGGCCAACGGTCCACTGAAAAAGGGCATAACCCCCCTAGGTGAAGCTTTGTTGGGGTGCCTCTGTAAGATGACCTCCTTCTCTCTTACACAAACCCCTATGTCATGTATCTGCCCCCTACTGGGGTCTCATCCTCCATCGCGTGGGCTCTTCAGCCCCATGGACGTCTGAAATGATCATCTCCCCATGTGTACCTATCCAACATGGTACTTGTCCGTCAGACATGATCCTATACATCAACAACTACACCCTCCATGGGCTCATAAGTCACAAGGATCATAGAAATGTCAATCACATATAATCATCAATATTATTAAACATGTGAAAAAAATCACTAATACATCAGTTAAAATATCAAAAACATTACACGAGCCTACAATACAAGTTTGGGGTGAATGACAGGGCGTCTTATTGGGCTAGTGTCCACTGGAAAAGGAAAGTTTCTGGAAGAGAACTCATTGGAGCCATGTAAGTGGGTGAGGTGGTCAAGGGATTTCCTTGCAAGTGGGTGCAATGGGAGTAGACGATGGAAGGTTTTACCTATGGGTGACTTTGCAGAAGGAGAGTTACACATGTCCTCTATGCAAATCTTTCCAAGCCCATGCCTTTATTATTTTATTCTTTATTATTTTTTCTTCAAGAGTTTAATTAGGGGACACTTCCCTGGCGTGGTGACCAGTGGTGGGAGCCTTACCCACAAGCACTTTTGCAAAAATGAGAAGTATAGCTCATGATCAGACCCCCTTTCCTTTGGCCATGCAACTAGGAGTCACTACCCTGGTAGGGTAACCAGATGGTGGTAATGTCATACTGCTAGGCACCCATGGACCTAATAGGCTGGCTCGTGATGAGACCACCTTTCCCTTGGCCATGAAACCAATAGTCACTACCCTGGAATGGTAACCAAATGGTAGTAATTTCATACTTCTAGGCACCCATGGACCTAATAGGTTGTCTCATGATGAGACCACCCATCCTCTGACTAGCTCTTGTTTTGTTATTTTTACGAGTCCCTCTTGTTTCTTGCTTAGAATCATTTTATTTATTTCTTGGGGATCCCTGGGTGAAGCATATCGAGGTTTTATTCTTAGGATTTTATCTTTCTCTAGATTTCTTTTACCTTCTGGGCCTTTAGCCCCTTCTTTCCATGAGGTAAGGTGCAATCCTGTAAATAGGTCAACACATTGCCCAGAAAAGTGCAAGGCATATATGGGTGGGGAGCAAGATGAAAAAGTGGTGTCATGATGGGAGCAGATGATGGCCTTTCAAAAACCCTCCCTAGTGGAAAACCAAAACCTATGGGCACAGGCTTACTATGGCATCCTGTCAATCCCCCCATACATGGTCAAGTGGGCAAGCGTAAGATCCAAGAATTTGTTAGAAATAAAAGGAAACAAATCCACATATTCAAAGGTTTTTATGATCAAAGTGACACATACCATGATACCCAGACTCATTACCTCATGGAGAAAGATCCATCTCTGACACAAGAACAATCCGATGGTGATGGATGTTGCTACCACTGACAAGATAGAGGCGCTGAAATGAAGAAAAGGTGGGCCCTCCAGGGCCATGCTAAAGTCATTTTGTCTCTCAGTACTCCATGTCTAGGACATGTGGGCCTCGAGACATGATCTCCTAGTTATCACTAAAATTGGGGGATAACATGACCTAGATATTGAGTGTTGGATATACTGCTAAAATTTAACTGAATTCTTTATTTGGGAATCTAAACTTGAAAAATGCTTTACCAACAAGCTTATTCGCACACTCCTACCTACCCTAACTGCTGAAATGAACTATCAATCAAGTGAAATCGTAATGCCAATGAAACCATGACATCATTTTATCCACTGTTTGTTTTCTTTTCACAAGCTTGATCCAAAGCCTTTTTACTGATAATTCATTCAAAATTTATCCTTAAATCCAAATCTCAAAAATTTAAAAATAATTGGATTGTTTATTGCCTCCAACAAAAATGCAAATGGATCTTCTAAAACATGAACAAAAGAACAATCATGTTTCACCCCTTCCATTTCATTCTTGTTTTCATGTGATTTAACTTGTTGATTGCTACAAAGAGGTTGAAAAGTATGCTGAGACTACTGGAAATAACAATATTCTAAGTCAGAAGACATTCTTAACTGAAATGAAGCTTCTGGTGTAAAGAAATCCATATCTAATACTAACATTTATTTGTTGTCCTCTTTATTCTTAAGCTCACAACCCATCATCAATTGTAGATTTAGACTGTAAATATTTTCCATATAACATGCC
Organism: Picea sitchensis; assembly: GCA_010110895.2. Taxonomy (NCBI): domain Eukaryota; kingdom Viridiplantae; phylum Streptophyta; class Pinopsida; order Pinales; family Pinaceae; genus Picea; species Picea sitchensis. Next base: position 34,843 of record SNQJ01S0118554.1, read on the forward strand.
ATAGGGTCATGAGACACATGAGGGACCACTTCTTTTTTAGGAGTTAAAACAAAAGGACAAGCTTCCTTCTCAAGTGTTTGTTGTTCTTGATCTATTTCTTTTATTTTGAGAACATTTTCAAATGAAATGGAAGCAATAGGTTTGTCTACTCTCTCATGCATATCAAAAAAAGCATTCATACATCCTCAAATATCTTCAAATATGACAACCATATTATATGTATCAATGATATCCTCTTGTTCATCAAACAATTCTGATTTGGTTTTATTAACCTTATGGAAATTTTCTTGAAGACTGTCATTTTGAATTTCATGTGAATGAATGGAAATAATTTCATGTTCATAATCTTCTTTCAAATGTGAAAGGCTAACAACATGAACTATTTCACAGTCTAGAGTTTTCATGGATGCATTTTGAAAACCATGGTTTTCGAAAAAATCAGAGAAAACAACAACACATTCATTATCTTTCTATACTTCTGATTGAGAAGTGGCATACACTGTCTTGTTTCTTTCTCTATTATTTGTTTGTTCAATGCTTGAAGTTTCCATATATGTAGTTTCATAATCCTCATCTATGTCTAAGACATTTAGGAATCGAACAACCACATCATTCTCAAGGGAATAAAGACAACTTTGAAACACTTTGTCTTGCTGGAAATCTTGATGTATATCTACATTAAGCTCAAGAGAAGGGCGATGACCTTTAATATCAATTTCTTGATCAACTTCATCTTCATTTTCAAGCTGATAGTTGGGCATAGGCTGCAGATATGAACCAAAATAACCATCTATGTAATCAGCCATGCGATCATTTACTGCATGTAAAGGTTGTTGATACTCCTTACTGACAACAATTTGCTCGTGTAAAACAGTGACATGGCAGTCAGACTTTCTTGCCTCTTTTGTTATCTCAGGATTTTCTTTCAACAATTCAAAGGAAGAAAAACATAATGGAAGATGGTTTTCATTTGTAAGTCCACTATATTTTGGACATCCGACATCAAGCCTGGAGGATTTTTTATTAGAAACATTTTGCTTCAGTGTTTTGAAGGAAGAAAAACATAGTGGAAAGGTTCCTTCACTTGATTCAAAACCTTCTTCACTTTATTCACTGTTGTCATATGAACAATTTTCAATTTCTTTGGGTCGCTGAACACACTCATTTTCAGATTCATCTTCGACCAATGGTTGTAATTTCTTATCAATTAGTTCCAGTGAATCACCGTGATTTGGCATCAATATACATTCCTTTTCATCAATGATGATCTTATAATTTTCTTTCAACAATTTAAATGAAGGGAAACATAGAGGTAAAGCATTTCTTACAGCTAGTTAAAAAATTTCTTCTTTGCAACTGTGATATGTAAGATGATGGATCTTACTATGAAAATGAATGTTTTTAGGATGAGAACATGCAACTGGTTGTTCTAAGAAGTCAACCTCATAATTATCACCAGATTCATCATATATAGGCATATCAACAACACCTGCAATGTCATCCAGCAAAAAAAAACTTGGAGCATCAACTTGCTCTTCAACAGATTGATTTGCATACTCATCTTCTTGACTATCCATAAATGAATATATGAAACAATCAGTTTTATTCTTGTCATGTGGTGTATCATAAATCACATAAGATATTTCCCATTCAACGAATGGAATATAATATTCTACAAAATCATTAGCATTCAAAGTTTCAAGAGGATCTATGATGCTATCAATTTTATGCTTCAGATTCCAATAAACTATTTTATGTCCATGTCCATTCTCATGTCCATCACCCAACCCTTCATTTCAAATTTGTTTACATGCTAGGATATTTTGTCGAATTTCCTGAGCATCAATAAACATTTGTTGTAAGGTCTCAGGTCTTCTTTCCATTAGAAGGAAAGACAAATCTAAGTGGAGAGTAGTCGAGTACTAGAGCATGCAAGCAACTTCAGTAGGTTGAATTTCTTCGGGAAAATCATAATAATAATGGGAAAATATTCTACTGAATGCGGAAATGGTCTCAGTGATTTTCCCTTTCAAGGAATAGAATTTTGTAAGTTGCAAGTCTAGAGATTTCTTCTTACCCCAAAACTTCGAAAACACACCCTTCAATTATTCCCACGAGCCAATTTTCCTCGGTTGCAAATGTTTGAACCATTATTTGATATCTCCTTTCAAGGATTGAGACAAATCTCTCATACACACATCATCGTGATCAATTTCAAACAAATCTATAAAATTCTCAAAACCTGGGATGTGTTTTTTCGGTTGTGATGGTACCCTGTTCCAAGTCAAACGCAGGAAGGTACTCATAGTGCTTTAGAGGTGTTGAGTTTTGTACCTTGGGAAGTGTTCCCCATGTGCTTGTGACCTACTTATCACATGTGGTATGGAAATTACACTTTGTACCTTGTACTTTTGTCTAATTTCACTTTGACTTTGTCTAAATTGAAATTTAGTCATTTTTGGCCTAAAGTGACTATTAATTCACAAAGGGGGTGAATTAGAGAAATAAAGTTGACATAGGAACCTTAAACCAAAGTGGGTTATTGATTTAGATATTTATGGGGAGATCTCAACCATTGATTAGAGGGGAGATGAGATGATATCCACCATTCATATCTTAGGTTTCCTTTTGGTTGTTAAATAAGGGAGAAAAGGGTGAAGGAGACATTCATTCTTATTTTGTTCATTGTGAGAGGATCTCTTGGAGGATGAGCATGAGGTTTATTGCATGAGGATGATTGATATTGGGTGCTATATTTCATGGAGGGAGGATTTCATCATCTACCCTTGTTTATTTAGTGGATAGGTTCTACTTTTGAGGAGGGTGCATTGCCAGATTGGGGAACATCAATTGTTGGAGGAATTCTAGCAATTAGATTGAAGTGAGATTAGTTGCAGAGGGAGGCCATCCAATAGAGATTCATTCCTATGGAGGGGTTTTCAAATCTAATCTCACACTTTGCAGTTGGAGCAGTTTCAGTGGTTTTTCCAGCTTGTATGTGGGGCACACTTGGAGACTTTGGTCGTGTATATCATCTTAGTTTGGGCTGCTATTGTATCAAGTTCCATTATATATTTTACTTGTTGTATTCCATCTTTTGATTTCCTCATATATATATATATATATATATATATTCCAAACTAGTTTTCCTCGTGGGGGTTTTATCTAGGGTCATGTTGACCAAATATACCTGTGTACAAAAATGCATGTGTTATTCTCTTAGATCTATTTATTTTTAGCTGTAAATATCTATAGGTGTGTTTTTTTTTTTTTTGGTATGCATGTGCTAACATCTGGTCACTAAAACTACATGCTAGAGCACCCAAAATTGCAAATATAACCATAACAAATCAGCAAGAAGTTCTTGGACTGTTGGCTGTTATAAAACAACAACATATATTACATTTGACAGTTAAAACTTAGAGCCTAAATGTGGTCAAAGACAAACCTAGTAGGCAAGCTTGATAGGACCTAAAAATATTCATGGTATCAGAGCAGAGGTGGCTGAAATTTTGAGCAGTTGGGACAACATTTTTTTGGCTGTCATATACATATTCTTGGAAGATTTTTGAGGACAAACATTAAATCAGTCAATGGTTGTTAGAGGGCATATTTTTGCAAAGGACAATTGGGCAGTTTCTGGCACTAGTCATCAATCTCTTTTCACACCTACACAGTAAGAGTGAGGTTGATTTGACGCGACCTCTTTTCACACCTATTTTGTTAGGAGTGAGTTCATATTACACTTGTCTCTTTTCACACCTATGTTCACAAGAGTGAGATAGTGTTTTCCTTGGAAGTGTGAGAATCAATTGGGGATTATAGTTTGGAAGACATGTCAACATCTCAGATGTGATTTGAGGACATTCTAGAAGGGGCTAGAAATTTGTCTCCTTGGAATATGAGGATGATCTTCATCTTAGAGATCCTCGATCTATGGGACATAATCGAGGAAGTTGTTCTCCCCATTCCTGTCACTGCTCCCATCTTGGTGGAAAAGTTTAGGAAAAGGAACAACAAGGTGAAGAGAACTATTTGTGACATAGTTCGTGACCATATCATACCCTAGATATGATGATGCTACAAGAGATTATATGTGACAAAGAAACTATGCAAGAAATATCCAAAACAACTTGGAAAGGTTGTATCTATCTAGCCACTAATATGCAAGGAAACTATGGAGGAATGACCATGTTATGGAACTCTAATAGAATCATAATGATGAAACTCACTCTGAAACCATATTATCATAGTTCATTTCAAATAAATAAGCTTCAAGGAACATGAGGATAACCAATATATATGGGCCATCTAGCCCACTTTCTAAGAGAACCTTCATTGAATCCATTAAAGCCATAGGGGATACTGTTGTTGGATATCGATGGATAATAAGAGGTGATTTCAACCTAATAACATCCCTTAGTGCTAAAAAGGCGGAAATAGAAGGATATAAGAGAACAACCTATACTTTAAACATATTATTGAAGACTTAAGACTAATGGAAATTTCCACAACCAATGGCCATTTTACCTAGAATAATAAAA
>SNQJ01S0118554.1:54585-75242 GCA_010110895.2 Picea sitchensis
TTATCTCAATTGGTTGAATTATCCACCAAAGGAATTATGTTGACATGTAGACCATAGGTTGTAGGTTCAAATTTAGTCGAGTCCATCTAGGTTACTAGTTGATACTGTAGTTGGAGGTTTCAAGTTGTTGTACATCTGGATATTCTATGGAAAAGGGGGAAACCCCGTGGGGTGCATCTATTTAAGCTCCATGTGGACCCAAAAAAATGAAAGGTATTCATCTATTATCTCTATCAATTGCTTTTATAGACCCATGGAAATGAAATATCAATAGTTCCTATCTTGTGATGTCCCTTTCCAAGTGATCACTCCAGATGGATGTTGTAGTATCCTAGTTGAAACTCGTAAGCTATAGAGAACAAAGAAAAGGGGGTAAAAGTGATTATTTTATTTCAATTGGTTATAAAATGTTATATTTTTAAAGTGACATTGAGTAATTAATTAAAAGGGTTTTTTAAGTGACTTGACTTTATTAAGTCACTTTATGTTATTAAAAGGGTAAAAGGGTCTGAAAAGGGTCAATAAGGAAATAGAAGGATAATCAGAGCACCCTCTCTCATTATGAAATGGTTATTTTTCTAAAAACAAAATTAAGATTGCTCGTGCATATTTTTCTCTTGGGACAAAAAACCCTAGAGGAGTTTGGGATTGGGTTCGATGGTTAAACTATCAACCCTAGTCGATCATAGAAGAGGGATCATTCCGATTTCTTCATTGTTCTTTAGTGTGGTTGATTATTTCATCTTTTACAACTAAGTTTTCATTCACGGAGGTCCATTTTTCTTGAAGCAGGAAAGTAGAGTTTTATGGTTGTGTTTTTTGCATTGTGGTCAACATTTTTATTAGCTTGGGCATTGATTTTCTCTTGTGGAATGAGTTATTGGACGAAGGGGGTGATCTTCTTATGTGTTGGGAGATTTTAATGAGTAGATAGGATGATAGTTTGTTATAGGGAAGTCAAACTCACTTGTTTGGTTGAGTTTATTCATGTCAGGGTTGATTTTTTCCTACCAATATTGAGTCTACTTGATGTTGGGTGCGTTTATTCAATTGTGGGATGTGTTTCTCTTATTAGACAATGAACTCTTTCTATTGGGTTGAGCCTTTGTCATTTGGGGATGAATCTCCACCTTAATTTATGATTTCTTGAGGTGGAAAGATGATTTCAGTTGCCGACCACATTCTTGGATGATTAGAGGCCAAATGTCCCCTGTTGGTTGAGTCTCTTGCATGTTTGGGTGAGTGCCTTGTTAGCTAGGCCTATTTTTACCATCCATAGGTTGATTTTAGTACAAAAGGATACATATTTTTGTGGGGAGGAAATTTACCATTGATGAGAGCAATGATCTTTTTCATGGAGTTGAGCAGAACCACCACACTGTCAAGAAATTGTAATAGGTCTAAAACGAATTGAAACAGATCAATTTGGTGTCGATATGTATTATTTGTTCAATTTGTCTTTATTTATCCTCATGTTGTTATTATTTATATGCTTGTACATATTTAATTTGGTTTAAAACCAATCTTATTTAGTTGAATAACTACAAATAAACATAACCTAGAAAATACAAAGAAATAACAACAACAGAAAAGGGTTTATAGTGAGGGTGAGTATGTTGGAAAAGTGTTATACGAAAGTCATCACTCATAAACACACACAAATTGATACAACAATGAGGGAAAATTTGTGATAGCATTAACTAGGGTCATTACAGTGGTATCATAGCTTGTGACCCTCCCATCATGTATGGATATACAAGATTGGATATGGAAAACAATCAAAACAATGCAAGAAACAATGTAGCCCATGGTTCAATGGGGAAATGAGCAAGGAATCAAATACATCAAGAGAAATATGATGAGTTAACAAATTGTTTTAGGGAATATGTAGCACTTAGTGAGGAATTTCATGCAGCCATGTAATTCAAGGATTTTGGCACCATCAAACATCCTGAGTGGTATGAACCCGTAGTATCAATGGACAAGAAGTTGAAGATGCGAAGGAAAAAGGAACTAGTTCCTGAAGATTCTAATGCTTCTAAAAATTAGGGAAATGTTTACTCTTCATCTGTTGCTTCTCCTACAAATGAGCACATGGGCACTCATGAGGCCTTAGAACCTGAGACAAAAAAGGATATTTGGGAATACAAGGAATAATATAGAACTGATACAATTTTATTCTAGCAGAATGACATCGTGATTTGGGATAAAGACACCAACAGAGAGGATGGAGATGTGGGTAGTGACTATGGTGACTTTTCCCAATCAGTAGGTGTTGAGGCTTCAATATATGATCCTATTTATGATGATATGGGTATGATAGAACCTAACTATGATTTGGGTTTTTCACATTATCCTATTTATGTCATTTATGATGATGCAAGCATGATTGTACCCGAATATGACAAGGGTTGGGTGTTATTGCAAAAATTGTAGGTTGAGAAAATCCTGACCCAATCCACTAGATTTTTGATGCATTCCAAAATTGCTAAAGCTATTTCCCAATTAGATTGGATATATCAATTCAAGAGGGACATAAACAAGGAAATGGCATTCTGGAAGAAAAAATAAAAAGGAACCATGCAAAAGGAAATGGTTCTATGTTGGTAAAGAATCCAAAAGATATGGTACATGAAAACAATCCATATGAAGTGGAAAAGAGACAGGGATGACATTTCAAGATGTTGGAAGTATCACTGGAATCTATTATAGAAATTAAAAGCAATGTCAACTACTTTTAGTTAATCCCTATGATGCTGGAAAATAAGACATTGTGTAGCATTGCAATATGATAAAAATTTACCAAGCAAGTCAAGTTGAAACCAAATGGGTCAGGAAAGGATAAAATAATGGTTCAACCAACTACTAGTATTGATGTGTTCAGTCAAGGAAAGGTCGAATAAGTTTTTTCCAAAAAAGTAAATGGAGTTTGAAGATCTAAATTCAATAAAAGAGCATATATGGAAACATAATTTGGTCATATATGTGTTTGGTCAGATGGATCTAGGAAATAGATTAAGGTTGAAGTTTAATATCAACATAATATATGGCTAGAAATGTAGAAAGTGGAAAAGAGTGGTTTGGATGAAAAATTGTTTGGTAAGATAACAAAAGGATACAAGAATCCATGGAGAATTAAGGACAACTAGGACACAATGAAGAAAGCGAAACATGAAGAAAAAGGTTGTTGAAATTGTTGTAGCAACAATTATACTATGGTTGTTGGACAAACTTACATATCACGTGAAATTGGAATGAAAATGCCTTTATGGGCATGCTAATATGCATTCTTAGTGCATATAAATGCATTTATGGGCATGCTAAGATGCATTCTTAGTGCATATAAATGTGTATTAATGAATGCAATTTTTTCAATATATGTATCACATGTTAAGATTAAGAGTAGTCTATTGTTATATATATGGATATGAAAGTTTCCAATGATGGTTGTTGTGCTATGAAAGAGGGAGTTATCACATGGATGCAAGTGTTGTCGATGATGTTGTTGAATATGGAAGACATATATATGAATAAAGTTTCTACTGATACCGGCTTTTCAATTAGCATCAAATTCATTTAATCAAAGATATGAATGCATGAATTTTATGTCTTTATGTTGCATAATTGTTGAAGGAAATTAGGTAAAAAATCCCCCAACCAGAGTTATTTTATAAAATTACATTAATGTATAATTTTAATGCATTAATGGAAATGATACACCACTCGGTGTGGTAAAGGATGAAGGCCCGTGATAATTATAAATGTTGTTTATCTTTTGAATGCATACAAATGACATACAATCATGTCATGTTATATTCGTTATGAGCTAATAATCAAATCAATAAAAGGGTATGACCCTGTTATAGGAATGAATTCTAGTAAATATAGTCATGTATGAAGCCATGCTATGGCTAGATATGAAAAGGATTTAGTGCCACACAAGTGTCCAAGGAAACTTCCTACTTATAACTAAGGTTTGGACTGCAACCTTTTTGCTAACACTAAAGATAACCATATAATTATATTCTTGGTATAGTGTTTGGGTCAAAAAGGAAGGCACCCAAATGATTGAGAAAACAAAGGGAAGTGTATGGATGATGTGTCGAGGCATTGGCAAAACCTTCCAATTTACCATGGTGGGATACATGACCTAGATAAATGGAATTATGAAATCAATGCAAGGGTGCATTAAATAGATATGCATGGAGAGCTTCACTCATGCATAGTGTATAAGTGGTAGAGTTGCATTCATACCTGATAGAGTGGTTTATGATTGAATGCAATTATTGGATGCATTTTTCTGAATGCATGTATATATGATATTTAATGGAAATGATTATGGTAGAAGCTTAAATTCTACAATTATTACTAACTCATGGATTTGAGAACACTTCAAGAGCTGTTAGACATTGCAACATGAAAGTTGCAAGCCAAGTAGTCACATGAGCATCAACTCCGGGAAATTTATGTTCAGAAAATAGAATAATTAAAATAATAATGTTGAAAGAATAAAAATCCTAATGGTTGACAATTCATATGAAGATAATGATAATTTCATTCTATTTAATAAACAGTTTGATATCTATGATTGAACTGTTAAGTGTAGAAAATTTTGAAATCACTTTGTGAGCCTTTGTAAATATTACAATAGAATTATATGGTACATGAAATACTAATAATCTATTTGGATTAATACAATATGAAAATATTGCAGGAAAAGTGGTCTCAAGTAGGATATTTACACAAGCCATAAGAAATATTAATGCTTGTTGTTACAATAGTTAAGAAAATATGAGATGGAATTTCCTATTTTGGAAAAAAATGTGAATTTTCTTATGAAAAACAATTTGAATTTCTAAATGAAATTGCTATGATATTATCTCATGTTAATTGTATGTGTGTGATACATATGAGATGATGGTATTGAAGATGGAATGCTTGGGAAGAATGGATATTGTTGGGACATTGGAGCCTTAAAATTATAGATCCATAGTGGGGGTCTAGTAATGAGTTGGTGCTCTCCTTGTGTGTGAAAGACTTGGAAAGATAGATCATTGAAGAACTGTGTCGCATTGAAAGGATGTCTGAGCCCGGAAGGGTGAGTGCAACAAGAAAGAGGAAGCTCAAGAATTCCACAGTGATTTGAATTCTTTCCTAGAGAATCTCTATGTAATAGAGAAGATTACTTCTAGATGAAGTAAGAAGACATGAATCGTTTCCTTAGAAAAAGAGCACCAAAAAGGCAACAAGCTTCAATTCACAAAGACATGGATATTTTTGAAGAATTTTGAATGTACATTGTATATAATGCATTGATGAAAGTGCATAAAAAATGGGGAGTAGAATGTAATACACCCAGGTTGATCCCCAATTTTAATTTTACATATTCTTTTATAGGATGGTGAGCCAGGATGCTATAGGCCAACTTCCTATCTTTTAAGTAGGATGGCAGGGTTTTGATGTGCTATAGGCCAACTTCCTATGTGATTATTGGGATGCATAGCCTAGATGTTAAAAGGAATTGTACATGCAACTATTCATATCATTAATAAAATCCACCACTAGTGCAGATTAACGAGACAAAAAGAGTAATAAGTAAACTCCACTAGAAATGGAAAGGGGCCCCAAGAGCCCAGGAAAAGGGCTAAGCTAAGGGATTAATCCCAATGGAATATTATTAATATTACTTAAAGACAAAGTTAAGGATATAAATATATCCCACTTTATAAGGATGGGGAAACATGTCACCCAAGTGGGGACAAGTAGGATACAGTTCAACATGACATGTCAAGTTAAACATGCATACTTAAAGTGAAATTTTAGTACATTTTCCTATTATTCACCCATTATTCCATCACTCTTTTCTATCCTCCATACACACTCTGCAACCATGAGCTATAAAAACATTTCGGGGAACCCAATGGTTGGATTATTGGGTAAAATTGCACCTCTAAGAGGTGGGTTTTCATGCCCATGTGCTATTGAAGAAGCGACTTACCCAGAAATTGAAAGAAGTATTGTTGCACTCCATGAGCATCTCTAGGTGAGATAATTTGGGGATTGATCCTCTAAGTGCCAAGATGAAACTCATGATCGAATAATTCATGTCCGGCTCGTTGTTGAAGCCCAATGGAAGTGGTTAGACAAAGACCCCACGAGCGTAGAAGGCACACTCCTAGGGTAAACATGTGGGGAATGAGGGATGATAGGTTTTCAGCCATAGTTGACACCTTAATATGGGTATTTTGGCTATTTACAGACCTTATCCTGGCTTAGGAAACATTTTCTCTAGTGGAGCTCTTTATCCCCAACTCTGGGGTGAGCCACCGCTCAGAAGTTAAGTGAGTGCAGGATCTAAGTATGGGAGGAATGTGGAAGGTATGCACGCCGTTGGTGTTTAATCCAGCGCGATAGCGTCTTCATGTTTTTTTAATTCATTATGTGTGTACTATGAGTCATCGTTATGGAGTTTCACATGGCAATATTATTACATAATATTATTGCTATCATACCCTGTTCATATGAAAAGATTTTATTTTATTAAATTTACTAAGTATATCACTACTAGCATATTGAAAAAATCTCCACATGACCACTTTAGGAAAAAGTACTATTTTGTCGCAACATTCAAGAGAAAAGTTCAATTATTCATTTTTTTTTCTAAATCCACTCCATATTCATCACTATCTTGACAAATGTACTTTGCCTAAATTAATACGTCTAAATGTTCGCCTTTAAAGAGCAATTATTATGGTTAACGTTCATCGCAAGAGAGAAGAATGACTGTTATAAGTGAATGTTAAAAGTGACAATTAAATATGACAAATAAATAGGTTAAAAAAAAGAAATATTTTAGTTCACTGGGTTTCATTAATTAAGTGACTGGCTAGGACCTAAATTGAACTATAAATATTTGACAATTTAAAGATGCTGCAACAATCTTTCTATAATAACGACGGTTCCGAAAGAGTATTTTTGTGCATAAGTTGTGCAAAAGAATGCCACAAAATGTGTTAAAGTGGGGAAAAAGTAAAATCTAGCAGCATGGTGATAGATGTTATTTCCTTGTAAAATAAGCCTCATGTCCCAACTAATCTTTTAATATAAACAACTACAAAACATTGTAGGAAAATAAAGCACATTAACAGGGATCAAATGAATATTGTCCCATGGTAATTAGCTTTATATTCATTATCTTTTTATTTCTTACCACCTTTATATAAAATTATATATATATGTATATATTGTTTGAATGTTTGTTATAGTATACACTAATTTTGCATGATTGTTTGTAATTATAAAGAAGAGTTGCCTCTAACTTTCCCAAGTAGAATATTGCACCCAAGTAATATAGAAATGATGCTAATGAAATAGGGAAACATCATGGCTAAGCAAAATGAGGATCCTTAAGGAAGAAGATGATGGTACACATCAAGTTAATAACTCATGAAGAATATGATGGGACAAATCAAACAACTGCATCTATTCTCGCACTGATGAGGATGGTATCAATGTTGGGTATTTATTATGAACCTTATTATAAAATACAACAAATGACTTTTATGAAGGATCAAGAGAAAATCTTCTCTCTCCACTACATTGTTGGCAGGAACTTAAAGGTTAAGGAATAATTTGTCTAACACTTGTATGACATAGATCTTAAGGTATGTAACATGTTTCATCTCAGCGTCATATATAAATGTTGATTTTTTCTATTTGTTTTTAGTGTTAATTAATGTAAATAAGAATGCAATTTTTTCCATCATCAATTCATCACAAAACCATAAACCCTATTTTTCTCTCAAAGTAAACAATTTGGTTGACACAAGTTTTAAGTTTTCACACCTTCTTAATTCATTTTAGTATTTCCATGTGTTCTACATTAATGTATATACAATGTATATGTGTCAGCATTTGTGATGAAAATCCTCCTTTCGTTGGACACATTAATCAACACCATAAAAATACTAGAGGTAAGAAACAATGAAATGTGAATTTGGCCAACGTTGAAATTTCTTCAAACCCAGACCAGAAGTGTTACTGAAATTCTGACCTGATAGACCATTTGCATGCCTTTTAACGATATGGAGGCTCTTCGACTCCAAATTTCACTCACATGCCCACTTTATTCCATCATCAATTCTCATGGAAACCATAAATCCTATTTTGTATATGTTATAGTAGATATGTTAAAAATTCCAAGTTTCATATTTGTATTTGAACAGTCCCAACTTGCAGTATCAATTGAGATTTCTGTTGATAAACCAACATGAAATGAATCCAAGCATCATTTGATCTCTTCGCTAAAAGAGAGATGAATGTAAATAATATTGCAATGACTAGCCATATTACTTCCAACAAAAATAATAGTTCATTGATAGTTTAATAATTCACAAGTAAGAATATCAGGTCTAATTTGAATGGTGTTACATGGTTTTGCAAGGAGTGTAGGGATTGTTCTTATAGACTACAATCTCTATGCCAAACCTAATAATGGATAGTACCATATCTTTTCATAAGACAAATATTCTTTATATGTTTCCCTTTGTGGTGGCTCAATACCCTGTACTACACATGATGCCTAATAATGAAATGTAAAACTTGACTATTGAATGATAGTGTTATAGTCACCATAAGCTTAAAAGAATCAAGGTTCTATGTCCCTATTTGAATCTTGTTAGAATTTATATTCGTTACATAGTCCTTGAGAAAATACAAAAGACTTATGTAGAAGATATTAATTTGGCCTTTGTGTAGGACATTTTATGCCATTAATATTTTTTGTACAAAAATAATGGATCTTGGGACTACAACTACAATGGTCAAGTAATGAGGAAAAAGGAATAAGGAATGAGGAATGAGGAACACATAACAGCGGAAATCATAACTTGTAATGAGGACTAGACATCTAATAACAAGACCCGTGTGAATGGTGCCAATCACAATTTTTCAAATGCATTTCTCAGATGCACCGGAATTTTTCATGGATAGACTATTTAAATGCCATCTTAACGATATGGGAGGGATTATAGACTCAAATTTGAATGACATTAACCTACCTTTCCATCATCAATATCAAGTAAACCATAAACCCTACTTTTCATATGTTCTAGTACATATGTTAATGATTCCAAATTTCATATATTACTAGGCTTCCACCCAAGGTCTAGCTAGCTTGCAAAGTAAAATGTAAAATTTCCACATGAAGGATTCATCGTCACCATCAATCAATGATCATATTATGATCCACAACCACATTTGACCTAAGATAATGTATCACCTTATGGATCATAAGTACATATATAAATTCAACCCTACTAGTTATTGGAAACCTCCTTCACACTCATTGAAATCATACCTAACCATTTATATAATATGGAAACTCATAAATAATGAACCTTGACTCCACATTTTCATGACTTAGGGAGATGGATTTAAACTAGAAATTTATCCTTAAGGAAAGTGGCCTCTTTATAAAATTCCCATATTCTGGATATCTAGAAACCCAATAATGGAAAGTGGATTTATTAAATTGTTATGGAAAGTAGTCTCATGTGAGAAATTGATAATCAAACATTTCTTTGAGGGTAGTCATCAATTCATCCAAAATTATAATCCTTTGATCACATACCCATTGTCTCCTTTTGCATCGAGTTTCTTGGGACTACATCAACACAAGTTTGCTAGACACCTTTCTTTCCTTTGTTATAATTCCTTGAGATTGAAAACCAATTTGTAATGATTAACAAACCCCTTTCCAATGCTCCCATGGTCAATGATTCTATTGTTTTTTATTTTTAGGTCCTTAATATGTTTCAAAATTCCTTTGAAGTCAAAATCTTTGAAAATTTTCATAGTAGGCTTCTCACATGTATTAAGCCAATGGAACCCAATTTTGATTTGGGACCCCCTTATTTTATATGTCTTGTCAACCTTAAGTGTTTGTCATTTTTTGATCATTTTGTATTCACTAAAGGGATAAGATGAGGAATTATTGAAACTTCCTCGAGCTATTAAAATTTCATATTCTATCATGGTGAAAGAAGAAGAAGAATTTATGCTCTATCTAATATTTTCAAAACCTACTTTTTTGTTTTTTTGGAATATACCAACTGAACCAAAGCCCCGGTGAATTGTTTGACATAATTTGGCCAAATTACTCAAAGTAATGAATAAAGTTTAAACCTAGTAAATCTAAATCTTATAAACACAAAAAATAAATTCCATAAGAAAAATATATTACTCTCTAAACTGCTAGGGTCCTATGATATAGTCATCTGGTCTCTAGTTATCTATTTGGAAATTTTATCTGAATCATTTTTAGAGTGTCTTCATGTTAAGAAAATCGGAGTAAATGGTCTAGTGGTGTATCTTATGTTTCAAAAAGGTGTCCAAGTATATCAAAATTTGGCAAATGATGTTTTGAGCTCTCAAATGAAAAAGTGTCAGCATTATCTTCACAACTAAGGGCCGGCCAATGTGTTATAATTCACCGAATGTCACTTCTCGGCCTAAAAGGAAGGCATTGTGGTGTTCTTATCGCCAAAAATAGAGTCTCGCTAACAATTAGATCGTCCCATCGGACTCTCAAATCACCATCGGTACACATGTCATGATGATCTTGGTGTCAGCTTCGAAATTAAATAGAATTGGATCATGATACGATCTGGGCAAGTGACGTATGTCTGTTATGATTATTTGGTGAAATCTATTAAACCCTAATATAGTAGATCTTAGTTGTCTCCACGCCAGCTAAGATCACCATAAAATCACATAGTTTGTTTTTTACCTAATCTATCGCATGGTTTTCTATCCTGGTCGAATGATGCAATCATCATTATGATTTGAGTTTCATTCTTTATTTAGGGTTTATTCTAACAAATTGTCATTCAAACCTTTTCCCCATATCATGCATTTTTTCCTCTTCTCTAGCTTCAATATATCCCTATCACTGTGATGTCCCCAAGAATGATTTTATTGTATTGCAGATGTTGACAATTGGTTTTTTCGATGAAGAAGGGAGGGGATCTACTCAGGAAAGATCTTAATGATATAAAATATCTAGAATCGCACCCTGATATTTTCCATATGTTCAGAAATGTTGGATGCTAAAAGTACTGCGAGAAAATACAAGGTTTTTACCAAGGAGTGGCTGAGGAATTTCCATTGACCTTTGATGGAACACTGAGAATATTGAGGCCACAGAGATGACCTAGGGATCAGAGATGATTAAACCACAGATATCTATCACCTCTGAACACAACATTATCCTGGAAGAAAGATATCCTAGATCCTACTTGGAGGAAAAATGGAAACACTTTCTCAAAGCAATCCAAGTATATATTACATGTCAAGGAAGATATGGTATAGTGATGTTCTACCATTTCACATGTAGATTTCCTTTGAATATTCCCTTATACCTTCATATAAGTTTGAAAAAAAATGACACACCAAGCCCAGGCCAAACCTAGCAAGGTGCAAGGTAGGATTTTCCATCATAGCCTCATCAAACTCATAGTGCTTGAAGAATTGTAGATGAGGGATAAGAATTGGGAGCATCTTCTCTTCCTCAAGTGAATTTGAACCAAACCCCCAACCTAAGGACAAAAAATAAGACCTCATCCACAACATTCAACACCAGAGTATTAAAGGAAAAGAATAGCCATTTGAATACCATGGAGGAGCCATCCTCTTATTCTAAGTCCAAGAGATCCAAAAAGATGCTTGATTTCAGACAAGATATAGAAGGGAAAACTAGTGCCTCCAATAAAAATGTCTTGAACCTGCCTTACACAAATTCAGAGGAGGAGGTAGAATTTATGGAAGAAAAGATGCCTGAACAAGCATCTCCTGAAGAAACAACACCTAGAGTCCCAATTTCTTAGCATGAAGCCCCTGATTTTAAAACTCCCGAAGAAGCACCTTTCCCACTTGAAGCTCAAGATCCGGATGCCCCTAAAGAATCAAATAAGAAAAACATAGATAAGTCGACATCAAAGAAGATAAAAAATATTGAGGAATAATTCATGGAGCTTAGGTTACTAAAAAAAGTAGTCAAATCCCAAAATGATACCATCACAAGGACATCATTAGAGGTAAGAGACTCTTTTCAATGACTAGCTAAAATGCATCTTGAATTAGAAAAGAAGAAAAAAGGGTTGCTTACAAAAAACAAGAAGTTGCACAAGGTAGCTAGATGTTTGAAGATGAAACTAGTTCTCAAAGATGCAAAGCCTATAGCTCATATGGGCCTGGAGAATCTAGCAGAGGCTACAGAGAACTTGAATGAGTAACCTTAAAGCTCGAATGACTAAAGGAATTTCGATTTTGAAGTTTTGATGAGGATTTGCAAAGCCCGTGGTTTCGGCAGTTTGCACGGGTTTCAAATGGCATTGTTAGCTACTAAAATTTCCTCTTTCATCAACTTACCCTCACGATTTTACACTTCTAAGTTAAAAGCATATTGAACCGACAAAATACTCATTTTTTTTTTCTCAGATCGAGGATTTTTTTTTCCAGATCATGTGGGAATGGGTTTTAATGAAATATAATAATTACAGAGATACAGATCATCATCCCTTTCAAGTTTTTGAGGAAGATACTAAGGAAAGAAGACTATGGCCTTTCAATTTTTGGCCAAAATTTCTCATATGTCAAAGAATCAATTAAAAAATGTTATACTATCTTATGAATACTATGAATACTACTGAGGAGATCGAAGATTGTTGAAGACTTAGTTGATAAGGGTTTGACCTTTAAATCAAGATTCAATCCTACAAACATCATATTAAATTCGATCTTGTTTTATTTTTAGTATATCGAATCCAATTTTATAGGATCTTGAACCTATTTGTAAAATCTATAAAGCCTATGAAATTTTAAGAAATAAAGGGTTAGACTGACAAGGAAGGATGGCATGGGAATGTCCCCATCCCCTATATAGATGTTTCAAAATATGCAAGTGATTTTATGAAATGAATAATAAAGGAATTATACTCCTGCATTCTTGTGTCGGTTTAAGCTGGTGGAAGTTTTTCCCTGATGTAACTCATTGTTTTGTCCTGTTTCACATGTTCTTTCTTTATGTATTGTTTATAAGAAGATGATCTTCATTATTTTAATTTTTAAATCTGTGTTTTGTCTTTAACAAATATTTATGTTTTCTCGAGTTTGAAATGTAGAATTCGAGCAATCTCTTCTGACATTTGAAATGAACTCACCCATTCTTGTTTTCCATTTTATAATCTCAAAGTATCGACTGACATGATTACCCTTCCTAGTTACATTTTTCCTGCCATGCATCTACCCATCATCTTAACCTCTCAATCCATACTTTTCCCTACCATCTCTTCCTCACAAGTTCCCTAAACTAAAAACTATAAAAACAAATCTTCTATCCTCATATCTAGCCTCCTAAGATCCACCTCAAACAAATCCTGGGAAGGAGCATTTATATCCCTCTCAAGTGACATTGGGAGGGATAGGATCCCCACTTGAAGTGTGGTTTTGATGTACCCGCATCTTTATGTAAATCCTTGGAAATTACAGAGTTCTAACATAAACCATGGATTTGTGATAGCGGTTAGTAATCCCCCAAAAATTCCATGATATTATCTTCATTGGAAACCTTAAAAAAAACCGCCTCCTTGATTTTCCACTCAAAAAGTGTCAAACGGGTTTTGAGGATTCACAATATAAAGTATGGGGAGATAAATAATCAATAAAATTAATGTTTATTGTCTTCTTGCGAGAGTCAATACACATGGATGTTTGAAAATAAAAAATTTTGTTGGGGTGGATAACTCCCCACCCCCCTATTGAACAATGGGTTAGAAAGTGCTAGGTTGGTCCCCAGACACGCCAAATCTAGCAAGATTCTCTTGAATCAAACCTAGGATGGATATTTAAATAAGATATTATTCTAAGCTATAAGAAAGAAGTGTTTTACAAATGGAAAACATTGTTGACAATCATACATATCATGAATGGTTTGTATTTCTCAATACTTTATTTTTTTAACTATTATTTTATATGAAATTATATCTATAATGTGTGATGTTAATTGTATGGTTATTCATTATAGGAACTATCATTGTTTTTTATCGATAAACCTATCGAATATGGTCGCCAACCACTTAAGAAGGGGACTTGTTCTTTTTCATGACAATGGAGATCATACTATGTTTCCAAATTTGTAAAAAGTACAATAACGGCTTGTTGTTGTCAAATTGTCTACATAGGGAATATGGAAGTATGATGTAATAGGGTATTCTTATATTTTAATTTTGTGGCCACATCAAGAATCATCACAACATTTATCTTATCTCATGCTACAAAGTGTAAATCACTTAAAATCTTAAAATACAATACACAATGACACATATGTGGAGATTCCATGTTCATGAGAAAGTTGGGGAAAAGATTGAACTTATTGTTGTGTATTCTAAACATCCTAGGATTGTGAAGAAGAAGGATTTATTGGAGTTCATTGTGGAAGGATATAAAAATCTTAAAACGGTTGTTCTCTACACATGGAAAACATTTCTTAGATTGGTTCTAGCCAACTCTATATTCAAGTCAACAAATTAGTACAACTTGCTAGTAAATGGTGAGTGGGACAAAATTCAAATTTTATTATTTGTACAATAGCATAAAACCTCTTCTTTTTGTATATTTATATTGGGATACCCACCATTTGTATCATGTGCATTATTTTTATGGATCGAGATTGAGGATTGGATTACCCAATTTTGAGTTGTATACAATAACCTTTGAATTTACTATTGTGTATTCTATACATCTTAGGATTATGAAGAAGAAGGATTCATTGGAGTTCATTGTGGAAGGATATAAAAATATTAACAAGGTTGTTTTCTATACATGGAAAACATTTCTAGATTGGTTCTTATAGCAAACTTCATATTCAAGTCAACAATTAGTACAACTTGCTAGTAAATGGTGAGAGTGGACAAAATTCACTTTTTTATTTGTATAATAGCATAAAATCTCTTCTTTTTGTAGATTTATATTGGGATACCAACCAATAGGATCATGTGAATTATTTTTATGGATTAGAATTGACGATTGGAGTACCCAATTTTGAGTTGTATACAATAACCCTTGTATTCAAAAACTGCTATTAGTATACATGAATATCATATTACTCTTTGTTCATTTGTTTGAGATATGTGTTTATGTATTTCTAGTTGTATTGGAATTACTATATGTATTAGCTATTTAAGTCTAGAAATGTGAAAACTACCTTAACAATCATTCTTGCATCATCATAAACTTAATCCTATGTGTAAATATGACATGGAGTCCTTGTTGGAATTACAAGTTAAATTATAAACTCGTTTAGTTATAAAATGCACATTATATATCCCTAATTTGTATATATAGACCAAATAAAATGAAACCCCTTCCTTAAATATGCACACCTAAAGGGTTGGTATGCAAATTTGACATGTCATATTCCAAGGAACATCATTTCACATGCTTAGAATGCATGTAAAGTGCTCAAAATGTTGAGTGTTTACTTAAAAAAACTTAATTCTATGGGTAAAACAAGGTACCCAAAAAAATATGGCATGTCTATGTAAAATGTAAACTTAATACATAATTTCCATATTTCATGTCCTAATTTGAATGCATTTTCTATCCCCTGTGTGCATTTTCATAACAAATGATGCATTTCTAGAGCTAGTGAAAAAAGTGTAAATCAAACGAAATGCATATTAAATAATTAATAAATTTGTAGATGGAGAATATTTTTGAGAACTTGATCATATGGGGTTGTAGTCCACTTGAGATAATTCACGCATTAACTATCATATTTCACCATAGGTGATTGTGTAATGCCAAGTCTGCATCTTTCTAAGCCACTCTGGTTTGATTTGTCCTTTGGTGTAATGTGGCAATTTTGTGGTATTTTTGACCAACAATAACATTTTTTATTTAAAGTGGAAATATAAATAAATGTATATAGATCAAGAATAAGAAAAGGAACACTAAGAAATTTGAAATCGATTTTTAAACTTTAAAAATCTTAGGAATGCATTTTGGTAGAAACAAGTTAAAACATGGAAAAACAATGAAATAGCTAAATTGGCAAATTGACAACATGCACCTAGAGATTATTTTTGAAAATATGTGACATTTTAATTTTTAGATATCAATTCATCCATGCTATATTTTTGCACTTAAGCATGTAACCATTTAAGAGTGTCCTATGTGTTTTTTTCTAACCCCTCTTGGGATGAATTAAACTCTGTGTATTTTAGTAAATTTCAAATTTTAACAACAATGAGCATTTTTATCAACTAGAATGAATTTTTAAGATTATTGAAAGATATGTTATGGATGGTGGCAATTCTTTCATACCTCAAAAACCTTCAAAAGTGAATTTATAATGGAAGGAGTGAATTTTATTTATATCATGCATGTATTCTACTTTTCGCTACGAAAAGAAATGATGTAACCAATTGTAGATTGATCCATTTTGGGCCTATAGCTACCATGAAGTTCCCCAATATTGTGAGTAAGATAAAAGTGATAATCTAGGTCATCGATTTAGACCAATATCCTTTTATGAAGAAAAATGACAACACACATCATATTTGAGAAAATGGAGGTTCAAAATCTTCCAAAAGACTACATCCATTACTATTGGCTCCTACAAACTAAGGGAACACATTACAAAGAAAAAATCAAACAATAATAAATAAGAAATAAAATTTAAAAATACATTTTTTAACAAGTGAAAGAATATTAAAAGAAACCCTACAAGATATGTATTTTCATACATCCTTGGCATTGTTCCTTCATGGATATACTAATGAACTATTTCATGTGTATATATCACCATGCCTACATCATTATAAATATAGCTATTCCCTCTTTTTGTTTTCTTTGTATTGTTCATATATTTTGATGTCATTTATTATCCCATTTTTATCTTTTGAACACATGTTCAAGAATTCCTTTCCATGTCTATTATGGCTTGAAAAAGGGTTATCATTAAAAATGTGTATAAGATATTGTACTTCATGTGAAACTTCAATGAAACCAATTATTTAGATCCATATGCCACTTTGACACCAAATATCACCTCTAAAGGTACCTATGGTGCTCTGCCTTTTTTATGGCCCTTGAGATGTGGAAGTTTAATTTATATGCTAAGGTATTTGTTTTCCCTTATTCACCATGGTCAAGGCCCCTAGACCAATATTGTGGGTGTAAAAGATATTTAATGATGCCAATATCCCAATGAGAGTCCAAAGATCTCCATTAGAAGAATCATGTAGTGATTTCAGGCCTATTCATTGCCCCTAAGCCCTACAAGATTCATTCAAGGTTTAAGAACCTTGTTTTCCTCCTCAAATGTTGATCAAGGCCCTGAGACCCATTCCTAGTTTGGAAAGCATCCTAAGGGTGTGAATATCACTATTAGAGGCCAAAGATTCCCTTTAGAGGGTCTATGTGGTGGTTCAAGGTATCATTCATGGCACAAAGCCCTAAAATATTCACATAAGTTCCTAATTAAGGCCTTCTATTTCCTCTCCCAACCATGTTTAATGCCCTCAAACCCATCCCTAGAGATCAAAAAATCACAAATGACACCCTGTTGAGCCCTAACAACTCCCCCTAAATTTTTGGCTAAAATTTGTGCTGGGGCCCAAGTAGAATCTTGATAATTATAATGAGCTACATAATCAACCTTTTCAAATAGTTCCATACCTTGGTTTGCTTTGAGACAAACCACCACATTCACTATAAAAGATATACCCATTACAATATATATGTCAAAAGTTAGAAACAAGAATAAAAACTTCAATTCTAAACAAAAAAAAACGCTAATTTTTATCAAATGTTTACTTTACTTAAATTACCATTTTAGTGTTCTTTATTTTACTCATTAGCAAGCTTGAATATTTTGAGTAATGGGTTCAATACTTCATCAAACCATATCTTGGTTGGTTTCTCATTTTAAGGAAATCATTTGGTGATATTAATTTTTTTTTTTTTAATATTTATATTAATAATTATGTTATTTTACAAAAACAATAATAATAAAAAGAAATTCATCTATCATTTGTTTTGATTTTTGTAAAAAACTAAAATTAATATTTTTGCTCCATTAACTTGAAGCTTCTAGATCATATTCAAAAGAAAATTATAAACAATGTTTGTTTATAAATTATAGTTAGTTTAAATTCATTTTTTATTTTTCTAGATTTTGTTTTATTCACAATTTTTAGGTTATTAATTTAGGTGTATTTTTGTTTCACAAGTTTCTATTATCAAATATTTGATACGAATATGATCATGGCTTGATTTAATTATCCAAATACATTCAAGATGATTGATCTAAAAATAATTTTGGATTGCTACAAATAATTTTATGAGTAACAACAGATAAAATTTGGAAAGGAATCAAGATCAGACAAATGATTTTGCAAAATGGATTGCAGCCAAATTTTGAGGAATGTGAAGAAACGTTTGAAAACCCAGAACCCAAATGGACCCATTTACCTTCCGCGTAGATATTTTCCCAAAACAATGCACGATTTGAGATATATTATTGTATTTTTACGAGATAAATTTCAGGTGGCGAAAATTAATAGTGACGCCCAGACTGTTCATTCATTGTATAAATATATGAGAAAGTTCAGAGCCAAAGGGATCTAAGAATTGGAGAGGAGGATCTTTATCCTTTCTCTTTTGTATATTATATCTTTTGTAAACTTTTTATTTCTTTTCAAATGGAGTAATGGATGGTTGGAATATTTGGGAGAATGGATGCATATTTTCAAAGAAGAATATGGAATTATAGTTTTCTTAATGGCTTTTGTCCTGTTAGTAAAATGGTTTTATTTTCATTATAATATTTTCATATTCTTTGAATAATTGATTATGCATTGATTTAAATAGCTTTAGTATTTTTTATCAATACATGATTAATTATTATCATTTATGTATTAATTTTTCCAATCTTTAAAGTCTATTATCCAAAAAATTTATTCCAGGACTACAGAATGGACAAGTGATTCAAAAAACTTAATAGAACAACATATATGCATTTTGGCTTTAGCCTTTTGTTTATAATGTTTTTATTTGTGTTTTTTTTAATCTTGTTACATGTGAAAGTCTGATATCTTTAGATTAAATGATATGTGATGTGTAGGAGGTTTATATTATAAATACCATCTATCATTTGCTTCATCAAAATACAAATACTGTGATTATATCTTCGATTTAAATAATGGGATTTATATTTCAGTTTTAAATTGAATGATAAAATGAATAGATTGCTTCCAGATTTATCTTCTTGTAATCATGTATAATTATGAGATCACAGGTTTAAGTTTTTGTTTCCTTTTCTGTCATTAAAACCTAAGCTGCCAATACATGTTCTGAATTTTTTTAGAACAATCATAAGGTTCATTGAAGATTTCTCTCTTGGACATGGAAGTTGGATGTTCACCACTCATGCGGATGCTTGGATACACCTCACTAATTCACTGACAGGATAGCTTCTTTTTATTTTTCTGTCATTTACATATCATTGAAACTAGAATGTATGGTTCATCTTTGACTATCCACATGTTCATGTTTCATTAAATTTTTTTTGCAAGATTCTTTAAATTTATAAAAGAAAAACAATAAATATTTTTATGTTCTTTTTTTTATCTGCTTCCTAGAAGCAATCATTTTTCACGTCGATTTTCGTAAGTTTTGATTAAAACTTGCATCTTGTAAATCATGTAAATAAATGAGACTTGCATATATTCTGCTTAAATGCAACTACTACAGTTACATTAGAACATATGTACATATATATATAGTGTGTGTTTAGTAATTAGTTAGTTATTTCTCTCTTTTATTCGTTTCTTTTAGGATTCTTAGATTGGCTAACGGAGCCATTAAACTTGTCAGAACGAGTTACACCAAACGACTTGGGTTATTTAGACAACCCCGGACCAGACTCGCTCTTCCATTTGATGGATGGTCAATTTCTCCCATCAACACACCCATAACCTACTCAAAGGCCAAAGGCCCCCTTCATAGGGAATATGCATGGTGGTTTAATACCTCATTAATACCTCTATCTCTTCCACCTCTTTTTTATCAATGATCATATCAAAATGTATATATATATAGGATGGATAATTAATAATCCTAACTATCACGGGGTTGAAAATTCTATTCTCTATCCAACGATTATATTTCATAAAACCCCCATTAACTTAGAAATTGCTCGAATGTGTTTAATTACATGAAACCATTTGTGAGCCATCTTACTATATATTTATAATTCCAGAGGCATTCTTCCTATTTTATTTTTTTTATGTAAATTCCTTATTGTAGTGATGATTGATGAAGGAGTGCCCTCCTTTGACATGCGCTCCTTCATGATTTGTCTCTGTAGTATGGCCATTTTCTTCTTAAGATGCCATTTATTTTAGAAGATATTTTTGAATTCCTTTGCATTCCATTTTTTGTGTTTGGTTACAAGATACTTTATTTTTAACTAAAGAATTTACATATTAGTTCCTTGGATGTTTCCTCCCTAATTTCACCATTCGACATTTATTGCTTGCAATTTGGGGTGTGAAAACCATAATTGCTCAATTTTGGATGTTATTTATTTGTGT
>SNQJ01S0118556.1:54593-67954 GCA_010110895.2 Picea sitchensis
TTTTTTATTTGATTATAAGACATTAATAGGGTGCTACATGATACAAGTCAATATATAATGATTCACCAAAAGTTTAGAGTATAAGAAATGGAAGCCAGGAGGTCTATGAACAAATTTGTGATGAATGTTCATTACTAAAGCACCAAGAGGAGTTTCCATTATTTCAGTCCAACAGATTACTCTTTGGCTTACAATATTTGTGGTATAAAAAGATATTTTATGGGTTATAGGTTATTGATTTATAGGTTGCATTCTATGTTGTATATGATTCATACATATTGAAGGCATATGCCAAAGACATATTGTAACAAACATTGTGCTTCGAAAAGATAAAAAATCTTGATCGAAAAAATCACAAGGATAATAGCTTACTAGTTTTTGCAATGAATTGATTCTCTTATATATTTAAAACCCTTAGCCACCCTACACAAGATACCAAAAACCATTACGTGTTAAACCCATATTCTAACCACAATTATGCACCCAAAAAAATAAAAAAAAATAATAAGCAAACTCACAAGGTAATAGGTTATTGTTTTTTGCATTGCATTGATTGTTTTAGATTTTTAAACCCTCAGTCGATCACACTGCCTCTATGCTACCTTCCTCTACAACACATTTCAGAGAAATGATATGCCCAAACCCTTGTACTCCTTCTTAGAGATGCTCACACTGCAAGGTGATAGATCTCATGCGTTAGAAGGAAGTGATTGGTCGCATTAGTGTCCCAGGCTACACATTTTAGATCAATAAACTTATTAAACCCTCAAATCCATCCTTGGAATCCCTCACGATGCCAAACTCGCATGTTGGAAGGAAGAGATGGTCATGTTAGTGGAGAGGGAGATAGATCGATTGCATAGAACTTTCATTTTCCCCTTTTTACAGACATTTGGATCCGCTTTGCTAACAAATCTTCAAATCGATGGTTGCAAATTCTCCTTGGAAGGAAAAATCATTTTTCTTCCTTTTTCCAACAAATAATCATGATCGATAGATGAAAATTCTTGTTGTAAGGTAAATCGAGGAGAACAACCAGTTTTTCTTCTCTCCCATCTAGAAAAAATAAAAAATGGAAAAAACAAATGATTTACTCCAGTCCAAAGAAAGCGGATATGTGTTTCTATTATTATTTTTAACTACAATTATTTTATTTGAGTTAAATATGGTGGGGATGTTTTTTAAATATTGAGTTTGTCAGAAAGTTTTAGCCATATTTTATACACTCAAACATGAAAAATTAAGTAACTCAAGGTTAAAAACACTTTACCATGAGTTAATTAAAAGGATACATTTAACATAGAGGATAGATTGTTATGTTATCATGACATTGTTAAATAAAGGACCATTAGGAAAGGAAGGGGATCCATTCTTATTGTATTGAATATTGTTCTAATGGGAAGGAGAGAAAGGGACTAGGATACTTAAGCATAACATAGCAAGTAGGGGGCCCTATAGCATCCATATTGGGCACAATGTCCATAGTAATTACACAATGAGTTCATCTTTCTTTGTATTTACATTTCATAACTAGGAAGAAAAGAGAAAGGAATGGTCATCACCTTATGGTTGGGTTTTTCTCATATTGGGTTTTTCCATGGTACATGTTGTGTTCATTATGTGTATGTTGTATTGTTTGCTTCTTTAATTGTATTCTCAGTTTATTTCAGTATTTTTTGTGTTAAGATAGTAACATTCCAATGAAATATCCATAGTAGTTTGCAAATCATCTAACTTTTGAACTAACCTTCTTCTAATACTTTCTAAATTGTATACGATACATTTACTAAATTTTAAAGGATCAAATTCATTTAAAACTTAGACACATTATTATCATCTAAAATTATGGTATGGCAAGATCAAATCCTTTAAAGTGCAAACTTTATCACTTTAAAAAATGTATTCACTTTAAGGAATTTGATCCCTATCGACCCTTAATAAACTCAGAATTAATATAAATTTAAATACATTTTACAATATTATTTTTATATATTAAAATTTATAAATACTTATTATTTAATGTGCAGTAAAATTATTATTACTTTATATTTAATTTTATATTAAATATTATATTAAACTGACATAAAATAATGTCTATAAAATTATTATAAAATACACTTTTATTCTCCATGTTATAGCACAAATTGCCGCATCTATGCATTTGTGACATGGCCCAACCCTTTTCCCTAGTTTGCTAATAAAAATCCCAACTTCCCTCATCAAAGTCACTTTAAAAACATGAATTTTGCGTATATCCATGAGTTTCCTTTGTGCAACACATGTATATTCATGCTTTGCTAGCTTCCAACCTGTGAATGCCCTCAAAAACTGTGAAAAATAAAATAATTCCACATTTTCAGGCGAGGATTTGGGTTGGGATTGTTTCCCGACATCCTTGGGCCCGTACCAAATAGAATTCAACCTCCTTAACCTCTCAAAGATGGTATAAATGCACCATTGGGGGGCATGTATGAGAATAAGAACGGAGGTGCAAGATCATGCTGGAAAAATTTAGCAAGCTTCCCTATACCCCTTCATTCTCTAAGTAGCATCCCATACCTGGAAAATCATTTTCTAGTGGTCCTTCCTTCTCTTTATAACTACAGGGTGTGTTCCTATTCCTATTTAGTTATCCAAGGAAGATCCTCCCCGCCGAGTCGATGCTTGAAGGTATTTGGAGGAACCCAGGGAAGTTGGCTCTGAACCAATACCAAAGGTTGAATCAAGTTGTAAGTACCTTTCTCACATTGTTGTTAATATAACATTTTCATTTCCCTTCTATTGTTTGTTTATTGGTTCATTGTGATGTCATATTCCAATGTATTTCCTATATATTTGAATCGATGCATATGATATATGTTATTTGAATGTATAACTACCTTGTAGTAGCCTATTCTTGGTTTCCTATTGCAGGCTAGTTTAGGCAGAGATCAAGAGTGCTTCAATAAGTGAGAGTGGGGATCGACATCAAACGAAGGTTCCAAGGTGTGAGGCATTTCCCTATTTATTTCTCTCTCTCTCCTTACAAAAAGTAGTGATTTCTTGTATTCATTGATATAGATGAGGATAGGTTCTATCTTTTGAATTCGATCTTTCTCTATTCTGACTTGACCCAAAGTCATGTGGGGGAAATACCATTAACAGAATTGACAACCATACTAGGGATTCTCCTAGTTTGGGTCAATTTTAGGGTTGCTTTGGTTGTCTTAGTTTTTGTAGTTTTTCCTGCTTCTGGGCTTCATTTTCAGAGCATCCCTTATTTATAAACTTCTTCAAAAGATTTTGGGAATCCTCCTTCAAGGTTGAATTTTTATTTTTCAAGTCTAACTATCTCATCTCCATCTTATCCTTCTGTGAGTCGCAGATATCTACGTGTTGCACATGTATGACCTGCGGATGTCCGCAGGTCCTAGTTTACATAGTCGCATATCTGTGTAAGTGTCTTGAAATTGTAAGTTTTTCTCTCATAATTGGAACGTCTAGGTGGGTTCTTCAACACATACTGAGCCTCCTGGGATTTTGTTTTCTCTTGATTTCCTGATAAAGACTGTGAAAACTCTCAAGTCATCTTAAAGATCTTACTCTTGGTTTCCCAGTTTTATTGGATTAATTTTAGCTTACATTTTAAAGAGAAATTATTTGACTTTTTTTTTTTTAAATTCCCCCTCATGGCGTGGGGGGCCCATGAATTGTGTATCCTATAGTTTCTTTTAGCATCTTTGTTTACTTTTGATTTTATAGAAAGAAAAAAAAAAACTAGTTTTATGCTAGTTAGGTCTCTTTCTTTCTTTGCATTATTTTGCATTGTTATTTGAAAAAGAAAAAGATGTTAGCCTAGGATTTTGTTTTCTTCTCACCTTAGAAGTATTTCAAAAGAAAAATAAGAAAGAAAATCATTTTTTTTCTTCTTTTTCTTTTCTCAAAAGGTTGCATTGTCATATTGCATAGGAAAGAAGAAATTTGCATTTAAAGGTTTGAAGGATTGCTCATTTTCCTATTGAAACTCTCTTTCATTTGAAGAATTAGTGTAAAGTTTTATTTTCCAGTGTTTGTGTAAGTTTCATTTTTGCAATAGTCTCAAACAAAATCAGTTGCACTTCCATACGCTTTGAGTAAAAACAACCACTAAAACGAACGCTAAACTTAAAATGTACTATACTTTGTTTCTAGGGTTCACAGACAAGTTTAGAGTTAGGGCCTTGGTTTAGGTTGGAGAGTGCATTTCTCCAAGGCCATAAAACAAACGTAGGAGTTTTACCTAGGCAGATATTCAAATCCAATTTTTGTATAAGTATAGTTGGGAGTCTCCTCTCACACAAGAGATAAACATGAGGTTGTGTAAATGAGAGTCAAATAGATACCTCTCTTAAGCTTAACTAAGCGTAGTGGAAATATTGTATATTGGGGGTTTCTCTAGTTCCTTTATCTCTGTGAGAGGTGGTGCTTTAGAAGCTTTGGGATTTGTTATCCTACCCATACGTTTGATCTCAAGTGTCGACTGTACCCCCCGGATGCTGACTACGAGTTGGTAACTTTAGTTGTTTTTCCTAGGGATCTTAGAGGTGGCTGCGGGGGGTTTTCATGGTACCTGGGGCAGATTTCATAACACACTTTTCAGTACTACTGGAGGGTGCCCCACAAAGCGTGGTTACTTGCACCAGATAAGGATGGTTAGTGGAGGTCGGGATAATTGCTTCTCACTCCTTCATTCATTGGTACACGAGACTTAATCATCCTGTGCCTTCATTTGGAAGGTCCCTTTCCACTTTTTCATTGCTTTAGACTGAGGATGTTATCCACTTGGGCTGAAAATTTGGAAAAATTGTTTTCTTGTGATGTTTCTCTTATGAATTGTTATTGGATTGTTTCCTTGTATATTTGTCCTTAGGTTGTTTCAATATCACCACTTTTGAATCATTGATTGAGGGTGGTTGGCCAACCACTCTATAGGTCGGGAATGACCCTTGGTATTTCTCTTGAAAGTGTGGAGCTACCTCTTAGAAGACGTGGGCTTTTATACCACTGTTTTTCCAGCGTTAGTGTGTGAGACTTTTATGGACATAAACAATCCCGCGAGGGATGAACCTATGCATAATAATTTCATGGCCAAATTTCTGAAGGATACCAACCAAGGGACCCCTGCCCAAGGGGATTCTTGTGATTTTCTTTTCTTTGGAAATGTTGGTGACCCATTGATGGCCACTTTGAAAATTCCCGGGTTGAATGTAGGACTATTGATTTGGTGTTCGACCACTCTGAATGTCCTAAATTCTCTCGATGCTTCTCAGATAAGCACTTTATGTCATGGGAATCAAATGGATGTTGATCCTTTATCTTCTGCACCAATGAAGTCTTCTCATTGTTTTTCTCCCTCTTCTGGTGAAAGTATTGGTACTAGTAACTAGAAGTCTAAAAGGAATAAGAAGAGAAAGATTAAGAACATTAAGTCACCAACATTTGCTAGTCATGTTGGAGACCTGCACCCCGCCTCTACTAGTCATGTTGGAGGCAAGAAACTAGCCACTGTGAGTCACACTAGAAGAAAACGTCCAGTCACTACAATTTATACTAGAATTAGTTCACCAACCTTTGTCGATCATGTTGGAGACCCGTCAACAACCTCTACGACTCATGTTGAAGACAAGAAAATAGTCGTTGCAAGTCATGCTCGGGGCAAGAGTCTAGTCACTGTTATTCATACCGGACAAACATCACCAACTTTTGCAAGTCATGTTGGAGACCAACACTTAGCCTCTACAAGTCATGCTGGGAGTAACCCACTAGCCGTTGCAAGTCATGTTGGGGGCATTGATATGGTTGAGAAGCCTAGACATATAGGGCATAAGCCCAACTTTCCTTGTAATATTTGCGATGGATATCGCCTTACTCTTATGTGCCATGAGATTCAAGTGGTATGAAGAGCATGGTCCTTGTCTGAAGTCCCTTATGGTTCTGAGTCATCTTCAGTTTTCGAGTAATCTATTCAATCATTGGTTGATGAAGTGGTCTTGTCGATGCAATCTTTGGTCGATACTACTCTCGTTTTGGGGGGTGATGTGCCTCTTGACCATGTGGTCTAGCATCCTATTCAACCATTGGTTGAGGAAGTGGTCGAGTCATATGTTAGGGATTGACGATTGCAGTGAGACCTTATTAATAAGATTGTATTTAATTAATAATTGACTTGAGAAGCGAGAGAGAGGAATTTATTGCTTCATGTTATTGTAGAATGGATTCTTGGGATTTTTCATAAGATGGCATTTCGCATCTTTTAATTAATGTATTTTTTATTTAGACCTTGTATGCCAGGAACTTATCATGTGGTATGATTGTTATAGTCGTCAGTTTCCCATGCGTCTTGTTTACTTGTCATTTGGGTGCTTAGGGTTTGTTTTTTCGTCTTGTGGTTGACAATTATTTTG
The DNA here is from genome assembly GCA_010110895.2 of Picea sitchensis. Classification (NCBI taxonomy): domain Eukaryota; kingdom Viridiplantae; phylum Streptophyta; class Pinopsida; order Pinales; family Pinaceae; genus Picea; species Picea sitchensis. The sequence continues at coordinate 61,016 of SNQJ01S0118556.1, forward strand.
ATCTTATAGTGTGTTTAACCTTCTTGGTTTTTGTCTAGATATGTGGTGTCGCTCTTGGGTTATTGTTACGCCTATCATTGTGTGACGATATGACTCCTGATGAGGGGATAATTTCACGCCTTAATGAATAGAGGTGAACGATAACTTGGATGGAGCCTCTGCTACCCGTTGTGGGTGTTTGCTCGTTGTAGTTTGTTGTTGGCGCTTGGGATGTAACGCATTCATGTGTTGGGCTTGTGCGCCATAGAGGTTATAGTTATTGGTCGTCGAGGCCGTTGTGTCAGGATGGTGGATGTTGTCCTTTAGCTTGTATGCATTGTCATGTTGTGTTGGGCGGGTAGTCGTTTATATCTGTCTTGATCTCCGCATGTTTTCACCCAGTTGCTTGATTTTATCTTGTGTTGATTCATTTTTTTTTGTTGCCTGATATGTGTGCATGCTAGCATGGTGTTCGTCGTCAGTCGGGGTGGTTTAACTATTATTGTTGTTGCCTTCCTTCCTAAAAAAAAAAAAAAAATTGCACTTTCTGCTTCACTTGTAGTCATGACGATTGGGGTCGTTACAGCAAGTACAACTATAAAGCGACAAAAGAATAATAGGAACCCTTCGAGACATGGGAAAAAAAGGATAATATCGGAAGCATGAGGTCCCAAATATTAATTCATGGTGGGGATAAATCTAGGTTCTAGGGCCTACAAATAAAAAATTAGCATGGGTGCCAAATGGAAAAAGGAGTGCAAATTGGAGTAGACCATGGAGGGTAGACACTACGAACAAGTTATGACTTGCAACAAATAAGAGAGGGAAATGTGGCTACTTGAAAGGATCAAACCTAAGGCATAATGTTGGAACAAGTTCATGTTAATAATGCGAGATCAAAATGCAAGAGAGAAACCTATCACTATGTGCAAAATTGAAAAATTCACCTTCAAGTTCATCTAAGATCACCACATGAAAGTACCAAAAAGATGTTCCAAGGTCTTGTATAAATGACCAACAATACTAGTCCAAAAGTTAATAAATCCAATATAAATATCATGTAACAATTTCAAAGCATAAACTAAAAGTTGCAATGAGTTTGGATTCAACAAAGGTAAAGAAATGAAGATCTAAGGTTCAAAAAGGGTAAAAAACATGACTATATATGGGAAAATGAACTCATTTTTATCATTTTACTTTGTTGAAGTTTACCTCTGGTGAAAAAACTGTTTTTACCTTAAAAATTCTAGCACACATTATGCAAGATTCTATCAGCGGATTTGTGTTTCATCTGGACTAGGTAGACCCTCAACTCAAGATATTTAGTTCAATCCTTTCCATTTTGCATTTTATTGAGAAATTGAGGGGTGTTGAACCCCATTTGGACCACAAGTGTGTGGTCGCAGGTTTGACACCCAAGAATCTCAACTAAAAGGACCTAGTTGTGATTGTTCCATAGTAAACCTATGAACAATTGTCTTTTTCCATAAGAATAGTTGTGACCCAACACTAAAGTAGGTAAAATTGAATAAATGTCTCATAAAAAGTCACTAGGTACTAATACACATTTTTTCCTTATATGTTTGTAGGGTGAATCATCATGATCATGTGGAAGGAGAAATAACATGAGATGGATAATGTGGTTACATTGCATGACCAAGTCACCTTTGATGCACTCAAAGAGTGTGGGATTCTGAAATTATTTCAGAGTCAAAATATGCAAAGTCAAAGCATGTTGTTGCAAAGGTTGTAGGTTTTTGGGACCCAGATCAACAATACTTCAAAGTGGGTCATAAGATTCTCCACTTAGATGTTCAAGACAACTATTTCTTGATAGGATTATCTCGACGTTGTGAGTTGGTAGTCCTAAAAGGAGGTGGAAAGGGTGGAGCTTATGGGACCATTGATGAGTACTTAGCTACTCATTGTTTACCAAGGTCAAGAAAGAGAAATAATCAACTACAAATAGAGGATGTCTAGCAGTTATCCTTTCAAACCATACTATTTACTATCACTCATGTAGCAAGGTCCATGGTACCTCACTTAGCATCATGTACCCACATTCACTATGATATAGAGTTCCTTTGGCCCATTATTTATGACTAATACATAGGACTAATGGTCAATATGAGTGATTGATTGACCAAATGCAGGACATGGAAACATAAAAATCTTGGCTATGGATCAATCCTTTATTCCCTCTTCCTAGAGAGAGTATTAAGTATGCACCCTCATGTATCTGTCCATTTACTGGGCCATTTGATCCCAATATGTAGAGGTGGATCAATACTATATTCTCTCTTACTGGATAGAGTACTAGGTATGCGCCCTCATGTATATACTCTATTTACTGGTCCATTTGAGCCCAATATGTAGAGGTGGGTAGATTTCATGGCTCACCTTAGGGGTATCTTTCCCATGAGTACATTCATCTATGAATTGTTTGATTGGTGGGATGAACGTATCGTCATGATTCAATATTATCCCTATGTTGACACATAATTGAAACATGATCTAGAGCATACTTCCTCCCAAAGTGCAATGGGGAGACATAGGTAAGAAATAACAAATGTTTTTTATTTTTAAAATTATAACATTTTTTGGATTTTAAACATATTATATGTTTTTTATTATGCAATGATATTGAGAATCATAATGTATGACACAAATGTGGGTCAAGTCTATCTAGGTTGTATGGGCCCGAACTAATGCAAAGTTAGGGAGGAGAAACAACCAAATGAAAAGGAGGGAGATGAGGATGCTACATAAAACCTCCACGAGGTATAGAGGAACCTAGAGGGGCTCGTGATGGGTGTGCCCATGGTGAGGGTAGATGATGTTTCCCTTGAGGTTACAATGCCATGTGGTGGCAGTACCACATCCTTTTTCCTAATTGTTGATGCATGTAATCAATGCTACATTGTGCTGCCATGAGAAACATGCACCTCAAGATGATTAGTCTATATTTTATCCTTTATCATCTCTATAGATTGTATAGACTTGATATGTTTTGAAGCATATCATTATGAGCCATGGAGCTTGGTTTTGTACTCTACATATTTTTGGAAATAATATTAGATATTTTTATCTATCAATAAATATGGTTCAATTCCTCTTATGAGTTAGATGATTGTTATTTATCTTCCATGATTATTGTATATGCATGCTTGTATTGACATTTGTTTTAATGCAACAAGTGGCAATCAAATACACATTTAGATAATGAATCAACCAATGTGTTTAAACTTCTAGGAATACCATCATAAATAACAAACCCGAACTTTTTTTCAAGAAGTTGCACCCATAAATACTTTCAAAGAGTAGGATTTCTCACATGATAGAAATTATTCAGTTGCTACACCATTAACTATGAATCTAAATAAAAAACTAAATAGCATATGGATAGAGTAATAACTTCGGAGAGAAGTTCGATGACTGCACTATACTTTGCAATTTTGTTGGTCGCAACATTGATGCATGTGCCCCTTAAACTCACTAGTTGGTACGTAGGAGAAAAAATCAACCATGCAATCAAGGCAATGTTCCAAGTACTACAATTGGTGTCATCTAGAAAACCTACACAAATAGGGATGGACGTCGACATTTTCAAATCAAGTACCAAGAATGATCAACATGTGAATTGAAAAAAAACAAATGAAAAAATAAAAATATATAAAGTACAAAACTTTAAAATTACAGCATGCAACATTGCTTCTCATGCATAGTAATTTTTCATATAGAGCCCATAGAAAGGTTCGGACGAAGGATTTCTTTCATGGCCAACTAACTCATAGGCCCTTTTTTGCAATACATGGCTCACAATGTAACGACCATGCCAAAGAGATTCAAATTTCCTATCCCCTAACTTTTTCATGATCTTGATCATAAACCAAAACCAAATCTCCTTCAACAAAGACATGCAGATGAACATTTTTATCATAATAGGATTTAATGCACTTATTATGAGCCTCATTAGTCAAAATATCTTCTCGAAAATGCTCATCAGTACAATCCAAATAAATGAGACGTTCTTCCTCTGCAAAGGTATTAGTCAATAATTCTATGGCTAGTTTCAATTAAGGTATTTTTAATTCAATCAGTATAGATACCTCAACTCCATGAACAAGTTGAAAAGGTGTAAAACCAATGGTAGTTTTAATTGAGGTTTTGTAGGCCCATAATGCCGAAAAAAACATTAGATGTCAATTATTCTTATGTGTACCCACCATCCTCTGCATCATGGTCTTCAAAAACTTATTAATGGATTTGACTTGACCATTAGGTTAAGGATAGTAAGGAATCAAATTTTCATCCAAAAACCCAACTTGGCTGCCACTTCAGTCATCATATTATTTTGAAAATGCAATATGTGATTAGTAACTATTGATCTGGCACACCAAACCTAACAATAATATGGTTGAATATGAAAGGTTCCATTGTGGTATCATCATTGGAAGAAGTAGGGATAACATCAGACCACTTAGTAAATTAGTTAATGGCCACAACGGTGTAATTGCTCCTATTAGCCAAAGAAATATTACATGTCATAAAACTTATCCCGTGCTTTGTAAAGGGGGCAACTATAACCATAGGATGTAATATATTAGGATGAAAATGCATCTTCCAAGTAAAGACTTGGCAAGGATGATGTTTATGGGCTACATGAATGCAATATTTAAAGATGGATGGCTAGAAGTATCACGCGCATAAAATTTTATGGGTTGTCACTATTACATTTGCCTCATTTTTTGACACCCTTCTGACAACCCCTCGTCTGGATTCTGACAAAATTCCTCCTTAGCTATTCGTTGCACCATTTTCATCATACTCGCAATGGCCATAAGTCTATGTCATATATCCGACACCACCGACTACCATGTGGAAGATGTAGAGAGATTTTACAAAACAGATGTTCGTCGCAACAAATTGTCACTATTACGGCAATCATACAGTGGCAGTATTGTGACACATTGATTTGCCACGTGGAATTTTCCAAGAATTTTTTTTACCAATGGTGACGGTCTTTACTATGACATAAGAACGTTAAAGTATTTTCGAACAACCGACGTGGATGCCATCTAAATTGCAACTTTATGGCCGATGACCTACATTGATGTGGCAATGCTCTACAATGCGTAGTCCATCGGATATGGCTCAGAGAAATCGTCAAACAAGCGACACAATAGAGTTGTAAGTCTTGTTAGGAATGGTACGAACAATCATCAGATGTCTGACACCTGTATAATAAAATAAAAAAAATAAAAAATTAAATTGGATATAGGTTGCAGGTTGAGCCAGATGTAGATGACAATGTTCTCGATATATGATGATATGGAAAATTAGGATTATAGTTTCTATTGCTGCATAAAACCCTAATTCAATCTTGTTAGAGCCTAATCAACTAAAAATGTACACTCACACTTAAGAGATACATGTTTTTCTTTTAAACTGTAATTTATGTCCTTGTGCAGAAATGCCCTCCAAACTTCACTAAAATGCATGCCTAGGTCTTAACGCATCTGCAATTTGAGTGGTCCAAGTTTCTGAGGGTGTCTCAGATAATTTTACACCTATATACATATTTAGATATGCATTGGCAAACATAAATATGGTTACTACGTAAAAGGAACAAATCCTACCTTCTAATTGAGAGACCAAAACAGTAGAAAGTGACCTAATGGAAATGCACACCCATGATTCTATATAGCTCAAAATTTAGTTACCCAATTTTGGGAGTGAAGCTAATAATATTCTAAATCTATATATATCATGCAAAGTGCATTTTAAAATGACTAAAGATTTCTACCTTGAATCAAGATTCACCACTTTTTGTAAAATGGAGGGTAAAACCGTCTCACTATAAAATGCATGCTTAAGACTCATATGACCTTCAAATTAAGGGGTTTAAATTGTGGAGTTTATATTTTATGATTTTACATCGATTGATACTTTATTTGTGCATTTTGAAACCAAAAACTGTATGTTGTGCATAAATGTTAAAAATTGCCTTGTAAATGCAAGAAAATGCATAAAGGGAAAAATGCCTAAAAATACATGAAAACATGGGATGATGGGAAATGCACGCCCTAGGAGGAAAAATCCATTTATAGTGTTGTTAATTTCCAAGTTACAAGTTACAGGATTATGGATTTGTTGTAAACCCTAAAGAATTCATACTAGGGTGATTTGTGCCCATAATTTAGTAAAGGGTCGAAATATACATGAATCTTTGGAAATTGTGCACACACACAAACTAAATGACAAAATGACTACTAACTACCTAGGTCCATGAGCTCGATGAGGCAGGAGCTTCTACAACCGCATCACACATAGGTTAGTTGTTGGTTGCATTTCCAATGCGAAGACCTGATGAAATCATCAGAAAATAAAAGGTTATATGTCTGAATATTAATAATTAAATAAATCAACATGTATGATACCTAGAAAGACTAAAATGAAATATGTCAATGAGAAAAATACTTGTTTTTCTTTAAAATGTAATGTTTGTATTTGTGCATAAATGCATGCCATGCTTCACAAAAATGCACGTCCACCTGGAATTTGAATGATTCGAATTTCTGAGGGTGTCTTAGATAATTTTACACCTGTCTACATATTTATATTTTCATTTGCAAAGATAAAAGTAATTTTTGTGTAAAAGAGCCAAAGTCTGCCTTGTAAAGTGGTTGTTGTCTATAAAAGGCAAAGTCTACCTTGTAAATTGAGAGACCAGGACATGTATTTCTTTCTTGGAGATCATAGGTTCAAATGTAGAGGAGGTTAGGGTATGTATGCCTCCATAGACTTTAAAAATAGATTATTATTATAATTATTATTATTTTGATAGGATATTTGAAAGATGGTTAAAATCATAAATTTAATTATTAATGTGAAATTGTTATAACAAAAATGAAATTTACATATTTATTTATAATATTAGAATTCTAAAATTATTATCAA
>SNQJ01S0118558.1:21990-39379 GCA_010110895.2 Picea sitchensis
CCAAGTATGTACCAATCATGTGTCAAGTACTCATCAACTATGACTCATCAATATGTACCAACATCATCAACTATACACCTCATGTATGTGCCAACTCATCAACTACTTGTCTCAGACATGTACCCAACTTGTACCTCAACCAAAATCCCTCATAAATTTCATAATACAAATATGATTTGTAACTCTGTAATAGACCTGGTGTATATCATCACATACCTACAAACCTTCCTTAACTTTAACAACAAGAGACTATCATTTTCATCAAACGTTTCTTTAGTCTCACAAGACTAATTTTGGATTAGTCAAAAAACCTAACTTGAAATAATTATACACAATGTTATTCAGTGTGTTTTATGCAATTCCTCCATATGTCACTACTGGAACCTCTCATAAAATGAGTTATGGCAAAAATGGCACACCTTGATGAATTTTGGCTTATTCTAGAGAGCGACCTTGTAGAGCATGCCCCGCACAAAATGTTTATTAAATTCATCAAAAACTATTACACGGAATACTAAAGATTGTACTCTAACTAACACATTTGCTCTTACTGAATTTGGATCTGTTATGAAGAATTTATGACGTTTTTACCCGAAACACCTATTTTTGACTAGTTTCAGGACTAGCCACAAACCCTATTTTCCATGGAGTGTAACTCAAAAAATAGAACGACCCACAAGATGAATTGTTTACCATAGATACTTGGATATTTTTACTCAATGGCATAGCAATTTCACAGTCTGAATCATTATAGAAAAAAAAATATTACGAAAATGGTGAGATGACCTTAACAAAACATACCTTAGAAAGCATCATCAAGAGAATTTATCCTTCCTTGAATTTCAGCCTTCTTTTCTTCACTTTCCTTAGAAATTCGGCTTAGATATCCTTTGGTTACCTCAGAAACCTATAGGTATTCAATATGCTCAAGTGTTTCTTAAATGAGAGATCCTTGCCTCTTATTTATACTCTCCATGTAGCTTCCTTAAAAACATCTTCTAGGTCACTTTGCCCACTTTCTTTATTTTAGGGTTAACCCACTTCTAGTTTCTCCATTAAATTTATTATTGAATTAATTTATTTTCTATTCACTTTAAATTATAGTACACTCATCACTTCAATTTATTATTTACCTTTTAAAATCTCTTAAACCACTTTGACTACTTTGACCTTTTGGGGCTTCAAGATGACTTATGAAGGTCCTCCAACTTCGTAAGGCCATAACTCTAAAACCATGAGGAGTTATGTGACTTTCCACATACCACCAGAAATGGAATGACATGTACTATCCATATAGAATAGTGTTACCTGAAAATATATCAAATCTCATACCATTATCCATCAAATAAACTTGGGTCCATTACCCAAACCTGGGTTCTCCAACTTCTCATGGCCATAACTCTCTAACTGTGAGGAGTTATGTGACGTTCCACATACCACCAGAAATAGCATGACAAACACTATCCTTCTAGGATAGTATCACTAAAAAATTCATTGGCGTTCATCTCATTATTCCACAATTAAGCATGGGTTCTCTAACCATACTTCTAGGATAACTCAATCCGCAAAGTGTCTTCCCGTGAGGGATTTCACCATAAGGGGACCACTTTGGAGTTCATTTGTGCTACAAGGCTTTCTTCAAGGGTTGACATCAATGACAACCAACCTTAATCAACAATTGGGGCATTCTTTTGCCCATTTCAATCAAATTTGTATCGTTTTAGGGTCGATTCTGGTTAACCTCGAATGAAGGTGATTTTTTAAAAGAAAAATTCTTCATTTGACAATATTAAATCATATTTGGATACCCATTTCAGAGTTGTACATGTGGTCCTAATTGTGAGTGAAGTCGTGTAGTTCTTGGGCCCCTTTTTCTCAACTTTGGGTCATTCTAGGCCCAAGTTTGACCAGCCCCGAGTGAAGGCTATTTAGAAAAAGTGGGAATATGGGTTTAAAAATATAAACTAATTTTTTGATACCCATTAGAGAGATGCAAGTGGGTTCCCGAGCTCTCGCAACATTGAGGCATTATTTGGCCTATTTCCATCAAATTCATATCGTTTTAGGGTTGATTATGGTTAACCACGAATGAAGGTGATTTTTGAAAAGCAAAACTCTTCATTTGAAAATATGAAATCATATTTGGATACCCATTTCAGATTTTTACACGTGGTCTTGATCGTGAGTGAAGACGTGTAGTTCTTGGGGCCCTTTTCTCAACTTCGGGTTATTCTAGGCCCAAGTTTGACCAGCCCTAAACGAAGGCTATTTGGAAGAAGTTGAATTATCAGTTTAAAAATACAAAATAATTTTTTGATACCCATTTGAGAGATATAGGTGGGTTCTGGAGCGCTCGTAACGTTGAGGCAGTCTTTTTCCCATTTCGATCAAATTTGTATCCTTTTAGGGTCGATTCTGGTTAACCCCAAATGAAAGTGATTTTTGAAAAGAAAAATCCTTCATTTGTAAATATGAAATCATATTTGGATACCCATTTGAGAGTTGTACACGTGGTCCTAATTACGAGCGAAGACGTGTAGTTCTTGGGCCCCTTTTTCTCAACTTCGGGTCATTCTAGGCCCAAGTTTGACCATCCCTGAATGAAAGCTATTCAGAAGAAGTGGAATTATGAGTTTTAAAATATAAAATAAATTTTTTATACCCATTTGAGAGATGCAATTGGGTTCCTGAGCGCTCGTAACGTTGAGGCATTCTTTGGCCCATTTCGATCAAATTCATATCGTTTTAGGGTTGATTATGGTTAACCCCGAATGAAGGTGATTTTTGAAGAGAAAAATTCTTCATTTCCAAATATGAAATCATATTTGAATACTCATTTGAGAGTTGTACACGTAGTCCTGATTGCGGGAAAAGACGTGTAGTTCTTGGGCGCCTTTTTCTCAACTTCGGGTCATTCTAGGCCGAAGTTTGACCAACCTCGAATGAAGGCTATATTAAAGAAGTGGAATTATGGGTTTAAAAATATCAAATAATTTTTTGATACCCATTTGAGAGATATAGGTGGGTTGTATAGCTCTCGCAACGTTGAGGCATTCTTTGGCCCATTTCGATCAAATTCGTATCGTTTTAGGGTTGATTCTGGTTAACCCCGAATGAAGGTGATTTTTGAAAAGAAAAATTCTTCATTTGAAAATATGAAATAATATTTGGATACCCATTTGAGAGTTGTACATGTGGTCCTAATTGTGAGCGAAGACGTGTAGTTCTTGGACCCCTTTTTCTCAGGCCCCTTTTTCTCAACTTCGGGTCGTTCTATGCCCAAGTTTGACCAGCCCCAAACGAAGGCTATTTGGAAGAAGTGGAATTATGGGATTAAAAATAAAAAATAATTTTTTTATACCCATTTGAGAGATGCAAGTGGTTTCCTGAGCGCTCGTAACGTTGAGGCATTCTTTTGCCCATTTCGATCAAATTCGTATCTTCTTAGGGTGGATTATGGTTAACCCTGAATGAAGGTGATTTTTGAAAAGAAAAATTTTTCATTTGCAAATATGAAATAATATTTGGATACACATTTGAGAGTTGTACACGTGGTCCTAATAGCGAGCAAAGACGTGTAGTTCTTGGGCCCCTTTTTCTCAACTTCAGGTCATTTTAGGCCCAAATTTTACCAGCCCCGAATGAAGGCTATTTAGAAGAAGTGGAATTATGGGTTTAAAAATATAAAACAATTTTTTGATACCCATTTGAGAGATGCAAGTGGGTTCCCGGGCGCTCGTAATGTTGAGGCATTATTTGGCCCATTTCGATGAAATTTGTATCGTTTTAAGGTTGATTCTGGTTAACCCCGAATGAGGGCCATTTTTGAAAAGAAAAATTCTTCATTTCCAAAGATGAAATAATATTTGGATACCCATTTGAGAGTTGTACATGTGGTCTTGATTGCGAGCGAAGACGTGTAGTTCTTGGGCCCCTTTTTCTCAACTTTGGATCATTCTAGGCCCAAGTTTGACTAGCCTCGAACGAAGGATTTTTGGAAGAAGTGGAATTATGGGTTTGAAAATACAAAATTATTTTTTTGATACCCATTTGAGAGATGCAAGTGGGTTTATGAGCGCTCGTAACGTTGAGGAATTCTTTTTCCCATTTCTATCAAATTTGTATCGTTTTAGGGTGGACTATGGTTAACCCTAAATGAAGGTGATTTTTGAAAATCAAAATTCTTCATTCGCAAATATGAAATCTTTTTTGGATACCCATTTGAGAGTTGTACACGTGGTCCTAATTGCGAGCGAAGACGTGTAGTTCTTGGGCCCCTTTTTCTCAACTTCGGGTCATTTTAGGCCCAAGTTTGACCAGCCCCGAATGAAGGCTATTTAGAAGAAGTGGAGTTATGGGTTTAAAAATATAAAATGATTTTTTGATACCGATTTGAGATACGCAAGTGGATTACCGAGCGCTCGTAATGTTGAATCATTCTTTGGCCCATTTCGATCAAATTCGTATCGTTTTAAGGTTGATTATGGTTAACCCCAAATGAAGGTGATTTTTGAAAAGACATTCTTCATTTCCAAATATAAAATCATATTTGGATACCCATTTGAGAGTTGTACATGTGGTCTTGATTGCGAGCGAAGACATGTAGTTCTTGGCCCCCTTTTTCTCAGCTTTGGGTCATTTTAGGCCCAAGTTTGACTAGCATCGAACGAAGGCTTTTTGGAAGAAGTGGAATTATGGTTTTAAAAATAGAAAATAATTTTTTGATACCCATTTGAGAGATGCAAGTGGGTTCTCGAGCGCTCGTAACGTTGCGGCATTCTTTTGCCTATTTCGATCAAATTCGTATCATTTTACGCTGGATTCTGGTTAACCCCGAATGAAGGTGATTTTTGAAGAGAAAAATTCTTCATTTGAAAATATGAAATGATATTTGGATACCCATTTGAGAGTTTTACACGTGGTCCTAATTGCGAGCGAAGATGTGTAGTTCTTAGGCCCCTTTTTCTCAACTTCGGGTCATTTTAGACCCAAGTTTGACCAGCCCCGAATGAAGGCTATTTGGAAGAAGTGGAATTATGGGTTTTAAAATATAAAATAATTTTTTGATATCAATTTGAGAGATGCAAGTGGGTTCCCAAGCGCTCCTCACGTTAAAGCATTATCTAGCCCATTTCAATCACATTCGTATAATTTTAGGGTTGAATATGGTTAACCACGAATGAAGGTTATTTTTCAAAAGAAAAACTCTTCATTTGCAAATATGAAATCATATTTGGATACCTATTTTAGAGTTCTACATGTAGTCTTGATTGCGAGCGAAGGCGTTTAGTTCTTGGCCCCTTTTTCTCAACTTCAGGTCATTCTAGGCCCAAGTTTGACCAACCCCGAATGAAGGCTTTTTGGAAGAAGTGGAATTATGGGTTTAAAAATACAAAATAATTTTTTGATACCCATTTGAGAAATGCAAGTGGTTTCTTTAGCATTCATAACATTGAGGCATTCCTTTGCCCATTTCTATCAAATTCGTATCATTTTAAGGTTGATTGTGGTTAACCCCGAATGAAAGTGATTTTTGAAAAGAAAAATTCTTCATTTGCAAATATGAAATAATATTTGGATACCCATTTGAGAGTTGTACACATGGTCCTAATTGCGAGCGAAGACGTGTAGTTCTTGGGCTCCTTTTTCTCAATTTCGAGACATTTTAGGCCCAAGTTTGACCAGCATCGAACGAAGGCTTTTTGGAAGAAGTGGAATTATGGGTTTAAAAATAGAAAATAATTTTTTGATACCCATTTGAGAGATGCAAGTGGGTTCCCGAGCGCTCGTAACGTTGACGCATTCTTTTGCCCATTTCGATCAAATTCGTATCGTTTTACATTGGATTTTGGTTAACCCCGAATGAAGGTAATTTTTGAAAAGAAAAATTCTTCATTTAAAAATATGAAATCATATCTGGATACCCATTTGAGAGTTTTACACGTGGTCATAATTGCGAGCGAAGATGTGTAGTTCTTGGGGCCCTTTTTCTCAACTTCGGGTCATTTTAGACCCAAGTTTGACCAGCCCCAAATGAAGGCTATTTAGTAGTGGAATTATGGGTTTAAAAATATAAAATAATTTTTTGATATCGATTTGAGAGATGCAAGTGGGTTCCCGAGCACTCCTCACGTTGAGGCATTATTTAGCCCATTTCAATCAAATTCGTATAATTTTAGGGTTGATTATGGTTAACCACGAATGAAGCTGATTTTTGAAAAGAAAAACTCTTCATTTGAAAATATGAAATCATATTTGGATACCCATTTCAGAGTTGTACATGTGGTCTTGATTGCAAGCGAAGACGTGTAGTTCTTGGGCCCCTTTTACTCAACTTCAGGTCATTCTAGGCCCAAGTTTGACCAACCTCGAATGAAGGCTATTTGAAAGAAGTGGAATTATGGGTTTAAAAATACAAAATAATTTTTGATACCCATTTGAGAGATGCAAGTGGTTTCCCGAGTGCTCGTAACATTCAGGCATTCATTGGCCTATTTCTATCAAATTCGTATCGTTTTAAGGTTGATTTTGGTTAACCCTAAATGAAAGTGATTTTTGAAAAGAAAAATTCTTCATTTGCAAATATGAAATAATATTTGGATACCCATTTGAGAGTTGTACACGTGGTCCTAATTGTGAGCGAAAACGTGTAGTTCTTGGGCCCCTTTTTCTCAATTTCGAGACATTTTAGGCCCAAGTTTGACCAGCCCCGAATGAGGGATATTTGGAAGAAGTAGAATTATGGGTTTAAAAATACAAAATAATTTTTTGATACCCATTTGAGAGATGCAAGTGGATTCCCGAGCGCTCGTAACGTTGAGGCATTCTTTTTCGCATTTCGATCAAATTCGTATCGTTTTACGCTGGATTCTGGTTAACCCTGAATGAAGGTGATTTTTGAAAAGCAAAATTCTTCATTTGAAAATATGAAATCATACTTGGATACCCATTTGAGATTTCTACACGTGGTCCTAATTGCGAGCGAAGACGTGTAGTTCTTGGGGCCCTTTTTCTCAACTTCAGGTCATTTTAGACCCAAGTTTGACCAGCCCCGAATGAAGGCTATTTAGAAGTAGTGGTGGGTTTAAAAATATAAAATATTTTTTTGATATTGATTTGAGAGATGCAAGTGGGTTCCCGAGCGCTCCTCACATTGAGGCATTATTTAACCCATTTCAATTAAATTCGTATAATTTTAGGGTTGATTATGGTTAACCACGAATGAAGGTGATTTTTGAAAAGAAAAACTCTTCATTTGCAAATATGAAATCATATTTGGATACCCATTTCAAAGTTGTACATGTGGTCTTGATTGCAAGCGAAGACGTGTAGTTCTTGGGCCCCTTTTTCACAACTTCGGGTCATTCTAGGCCCAAGTTTGACCAGCCCCAAATGAAGGCTATTTGGAAGAAGTGGAATTATGGGTTTAAAAATACAAAATAATTTTTTGATACACATTTGAGAGATGCAAGTGGTTTTTGAAGCGCTCGTAACATTCAGGCATTCTTTTGCCCATTTCTATCAAATTCGTATAGTTTTAAGGTTGATTCTGGTTAACCCTGAATGAAAGTGATTTTTGAAAAGAAAAATTCTTCATTTACAAATATGAAATAATATTTGGATACCCATTTGAGAGTTGTACATGTGGTCCTAATTATGAGCGAAGACATGTAGTTCTTGGGCCCCTTTTTCTCAATTTTGAGACATTTTAGGCCCAAGTTTGACCAGCCCCAAATGAAGGCTATTTGGAAGAAGTGGAATTATGGGTTTAAAAATACAAAATAATTTTTTGATACCCATTTGAGAGATATAGGTGAGTTCCCCAGCGCTCATAATGTTGAGTCATTCTTTGGCCTATTTCGATCAAATTCGTATCTTTTTAGGGTTAATTCTGGTTAACCCTGAATAAAGGTGATTTTTGAAAAGCAAAATTAATCATTTTAAAATATAAAATCATATTTGGATACCCATTTGAGAGTTGTACACATGGTCTTGATTGCGAGCGAAGACGTGTAGTTCTCAGGCCCCTTTTTCTCAACTTCGGGTCATTTTAGGCCCAAGTTTGACCAGCCCCTAATGAAGGCTATTTGGAAGAAGTGGAATTATGGGTTTAAAAATACAAATTAATTTTTTGATACCCATTTGAGAGATGAAAGTGGGTTCCCGAGGGCTCATAACGTTGAGGTATTCTTTTGCCCATTTCGATCAAATTCGAATCATTTTACGGTCGATTCTTGTTAACCTTGAATGAAGGTGATTTTTGAAAAGAAAAATTCTTCATTTTCAAATATGAAATCATATTTGGATACCCATTTGAGAGTTGTACACGTGGTCCTAATTCCGAGCAATGACGTGTAATTTGTTGAGCACTCAACACACCCTAAAAAGTCTATGTACAATTTTAGTTTTTGGGTACCACTTGATCTTTTGCACTGTTTGATTCGTCTTCATTATTGAAAATGTTGTGTTTGCTTACCATTTCGAATCTCATTTAAGTATTTAAAAGTTTGCTTGAACATGAAAAATCACCATTACTTAAAGGACTAACATTTAATTTAAGAATCGACGGTCGAAACATTCCCCCTGATGCACTAAAATTTGTCATCAGAAAGAATTAAGGATAAGAGAAAAGAACACTTGAGAGAACCAAGGTCGCCAAGTTTCGATCTTCTTCGGCGTCGACAAATGGACGTTTCTCTTTCGCGACAAGCATCACGCAAGGATATCTCCGACAACCAATTCCCTTTGGCGTTGGCAAGCAGCAAAAAGAGTAGGCGTTGCACGAATAAAGGAAAGATATCGCAAATCGTCGACTTCCGAAACGTTTTCGACATCGGGGGTTTTCAAGGACGTTAACCCACAAGGAAACCACGCAATAAGATTATTTGTCGAACAATGACCTCCGATACCTTTTCAGAATCAGTAGTCCCAAGTTTAGCTTAAAGCACTTGACTTAAGCAAAGTCCTGAATTCGACCATTACCTGTAAGATAATTTCTCGGTCTCTAGTGCCTTGTATCCCGAGTCAGTGGTGCCACGTTAGAACCGTACATTGAAGCCAATCGGTGTCAGAGGTTTTTTGCAGAAGGATATCAATGAAAAACACAAAGAAAATCGAAGCAACACTAAGGAGAAAAATCGAGGCTAACTTACAAGAAAATGTGGACAAATAAAACAATTTACACGCAAAGAGACGAAACGATGTATTCAACCACTTTAACCAGAGCCCGTTCATCAAATTTTTGAGACTTGATATATTATATTTCCATCGAGCTCAGATTACATACAAAAGACAATGTATACACCTATTGGCCATCCAACCCAGTTACATTAAAGAACATGAAAATCTCCTTACAAAAGGGAAAATTATCATAGTTTTGCGTCGCGTCTGGGAATACAAAACAAAGTTCACCATTCATGCCTCTTCTGCATGCAGACTTTCCTCCCGGTTGTTTCGCGCTCCCTGGGGTGTTTTCATATTTTGTTATGCCGACACTCTTTGTGCCTCATGCAGCTACATGATCATATCTTGCACCTCCCGAAGCTACCTCTTGAGACAAGTTGTGTTCCCTTCACGACCTTGAGGTATTGATACCTCAAGGGGTTTTGCCGCCAACTTCCGTCGTAGTTCTCTATTCTCTTGGTATAGTTCAGCTATGGAGAATTATGCCTTCTCCAATTATTGATTAGGCCCTTGAACATTAGAACCTAAGGCTTATGTCCTTCTCGCTCAGCTCCTACTTCCTTGACTTGTGGTTTCAACAGGCTCTAGATGGATAACACGCATTAGGAACTCCTCAACGGCTAATCGTGTGCTCGACTCAATCGGATTTTGGCTTTCCCCTCCTACTTCCTTACTCTTCTTAGGCCTTTCTCTCAACTATAGTATATGTTGTTGAGGAAGCGTGGCTTCCAACTTGTGCCCTTCTGACATAGCTTCTTCCACTTCGGCCTCTACACGGGGCAATATCATCGTCTCCACGTGAAGGTAGGAATCTTCCTTTGAAACCTCGGGAGCACCCACTATAAATGAGAATGAGTCCCAGGCATTTTGTGGCTCAAGCCTGGTACTTCAGTTGCCGTGTGGGCCCCGTCCTGCGTTTTGGGGAGTTCCCATGGTGCGATAGTGTATCTACCTTATGCGTGGATGACTTGACAAAGGCCCAAAGCAAAGAATTTGATCGAATTGAGCTCATGAGACAAGCCACCAATGGTGCATAAGCTCGGCTGGTGGGTAGAATACATAACGAACGTCTAGAATTTATAACGGAGTGGGGCAGTGAGCCGAAACATGCCAGGGAACACTGAATGCCTTGCAATGAGATGTTTTGAAGAATTTATGTGTCACATACGCGTGACGGGTATGAATTGGTGCGTGTGAAATACAGCCGATATGATTTGGAGAGGATGTGTGGCACGATCATCTCAATTTCTTTTAAATTCCCCTGCCTCCATAATGAGTTGATGATGGTTGATGCACTTGCCAATGTGACTTATGTTCGAGCAACTTGCCTCAAACTGAAGCATTTAACGACTTCCCTTATGACAATACCCGACCTTTTTGGAACTTACTCATACTTTCGGCACATGTTCTACTCTGACATCATTTTCCAACCCCAAGGGCCAACCGGCCACTGGCGTGACTTTGACTCTCATGTTGTTCGTACTTGATAGATCATGCTATGGCGCACGGATGTAACCCACCCTCACTGAAGAAAAATGGTGGTGCTAACAGAGATGGTGCAAGTAATTTGAAAGATTGCAGAGATCATGTAAGTATCAAACAACCAGGCTTAGCGAGCTTTAAAAGTATGCATCGGTCTGGTTTCTTCCTGTTTACATTTTTCATATATTTTTCCGAGTATTGTCCTGCAAGCAATTTCTGAACAATTTTAATTCCGATTGTAGGAAAGATCCCTAGGAATATCGAGCAACATTGGCTTTGTGACTTCGTCGAGGAATCCGAGGGACACTGGGTTCGAAGATCAACAAGGTAATGAAGCATATCAGAATCCAAGATTTTGGCACTCCCGACAACTTCCTCGACTTGTGTGACATATTAGAATCGTACACCAAGCAAGATGCATTATGGGCCGAAGAGCTAGTGAATGTGATCGATGCAGTGCCAGGATAAGTGCAACGATTTATGGAACACCCGGTTAGAGATCTGACTGTGCTACATCGGTTAAACACCAGTCTGGTGAAGTATCGGGTGCATGCGGTGGAGGTCAGAGGATTTTACGCGGCTCCAATGGAACAACATAGATTTCCATGGGCCCAAA
Source organism: Picea sitchensis (assembly GCA_010110895.2). Lineage (NCBI taxonomy): Eukaryota > Viridiplantae > Streptophyta > Pinopsida > Pinales > Pinaceae > Picea > Picea sitchensis. The sequence goes on from SNQJ01S0118558.1 coordinate 33,272, forward strand.
CCTATGAAGAATTGTTCATTAGTTGGTCAGAGTATGAGAAAAGTCACCCTTTCAAGTGATATCTTGAGTTGATTCTTAAAGAAACTTTTAGAAGAGAACGCCATGTGGCGAGTTTTACTTTGTTTAAACTACACTTAGCCTTTATTTTTAGTTGAATTTAATATTATAAATAAGAACATCAACCAATTAGTTTGGGGTCGATGGTTGTTGCAAGAAACTCTTTTCTTTTAGTTTTGTGAAGAATTATTTCTAAGCTACCTTTAATAGAGAAGTCCTTTTGGACCAGAGACAAGATATTTTCATCAAATGCATGTGTGATTGGACGTGGAGACGAACTATTTTCTATCTCGTTTCATGAATGGATGTTGTAATGAGTAAGATAAATTAAATCCGTTGTCAAGTTATATGGTGCAATGTTTTGTTGTTCTTTGCTTTAGTGATGTAGATGAATCGTTGTGTTATTATGTGATGAATGATTAAGTAGGTGAATTATTTCCCTTGCCATTGTTTTATCGCATATGTGTTTTATTTCTGACAATCAGTATCTCATACATTAATTGGATAGTCACATGGTTAATGTATTATTACTAGGCCTGTGGTATAGAATTTTCTTCTGCATGTTTGAGTAGCGGGTTATCCCAAGCTCAGCCTCTTCTCCAGTAGTTAAAATTAATCCTATTTTTGTTTCCAAGTTGGTTTATACCGGCTAACAATCTTACATCAGCCCTACCTAAGAGAAAATACGAACCAAAAAAAAAAATCCCAACTGAAGGAGAGCCTTCACAAGAAAATGTAAAGCCCATCGATAAACTTGTCGGATCGCAAGATATGGATAACCATTCAAATATTAAACGTTGCAGAGTCTAATTGGGCCTCGTTGGCGGGTTTGGTTCCTATTGTTGAATCAAGTGATCTAGGACCCATCAACATAGTTCTTGGGCCCCTTTTTCTCAACTTCGGGTCATTCTAGGCCCAACTTTGACCAGCCCCGAATGAAGGCTATTTAGAAAAAGTGGAATTATGGGTTTAAAAATATAAAATAATTTATAAATACCCATTTGAGAAATTCAAGTGGGTTCCCGAGCGCTCGTAATGTTGAGGCATTCTTTTGCCCATTTCGATCAAATTCGTATCGTTTTAGGGTTGATTCTTGTTAACCCCGAATGAAGGTGATTTTTGAAAAGCCAAATTCTTCATTTGCAAATAAGAAATCATTTTGGATATCAATTTGAGATTTGTACACATGGTCCTAATTGCGAGCAATGACATGTAGTTCTTGGGCCCTTTTTTCTCAACTTCGGGTTATTTTATTCCCAAGTTTGACTAACCCCGAATGACGGCTATTTATAAAACGTAGAATTATGGCTTTAAAAATATAAAATAATTTGTTGATACCCATTTGAGAGATGCAAGTGGGTTCGCGAGCGCTCACAATGTGAGGCATGCTTTGACCCATTTCGATCAAATTCGTATCGCTTTAGGGTTGATTCTGGTTAACCCCGAATTAAGGTGATTTTTGAAAAGTAAAATTCTTCATTTGCAAATATGAAATCATATTCGGATACCCATTTAAGAGTTGTACACGTGGTCCTAATTGCGAGCGATGACATATAGTTCTTGGGCCTATTTTTCTCAACTTCGGGTCATTATAGGCCCAAGTTTGAGCAGGCATGAATGAAGGCTATTTAGAAAAAGTGGAATTATGGGTTTAAAAATATAAAATAATTTTGTAATACCCATTTGAGAGATGCAAGTGGGTTCCTGAGCGTGCGTAACGTTGAGGCATTCTTTTGCCCATTTCGATCAAATTTGTATCGTTTTAGGGTTGATTCTAGTTAACCCCAAATGAAGGTGATTTTTGAAAAGAAGAATTCTTCATTTGCAAATATGAAATCATATTTGGATACCCATTTGAGAGTTGTACATGTGGTCCCGATTATGAGCGAAGACGTGTAGTTTTTGGGCACTTTTTCTCAACTACGGGTCATTCTAGGCCCAAGTTTGACCAACCTCGAATGAAGGCTATTTAGAAGAAGTGGAATTATTGGTTTAAAAATATAAAATAATTTTTTGATACCCATTTGAGAGATGCAAGTGGGTTCACGAGCACTCGTAACGTTGAGGCATTCTTTGGGCCATTTCGATCAAATTTGTATCGTTTTAGGGTTGATTTTGGTTCCCGAATGAAGGTGATTTTTGAAAAGACAAATCTTCATTTCAAAATATGAAATCATATTTGGATACCCATTTGAGATTTGTACATGTGGTCCCGATTGTAGGAGAAGATGTGTAGTTCTTGGGCCCCTTTTTTCTCAACTTCGGGTCATTCTAGGCCCAAGTTTGACCAGTCTCGAACGAAAGCTATCTGGAAGAAGTGGAATTATGGGTTTAAAAATATAAAACTATTTTTTGATACACATTTGAGAGATATAGGTGGGTTCCCGAGCTATCGATCCGTTGAGGCATTCTTTTTCCCATTTCGATCAAATTCGTATCGTTTTAGGGTTGATTCTGGTTAACCCAGAATGAAGGTGATTTTCGAAAATCAAAATTCTTCATTTGAAAATATGAAATCATATTTGGATACCCATTTGAGAGTTGTACATGTGGTATTGATTGCGAGCGAAGACATGTATTTCTTGGGCCCCTTTTCTCAACTTCGAGTCATTCTAGGCCCAAGTTTAACCAACCTTCTATGAAGGTTATTTGGAAGAAGTTGAAATATGGGTTTAAAAATACAAAATAATTTTTTGATATCGATTTGAGAGATACAAGTGGGTTCTTGAGAGCTCGTAACGTTGAGGCATTCTTTTTCCCATTTCGATCAAATTCGTATTGTTTCAGAGTTGATTCTGGTTAACCCCGAATGAAGGTGATTTTTGAAAATCAAAATTCTTCATTTGCAAATATGAAATCATATTTGGATACCTATTTGATATTTGTACATGTGGTCCTAATTGTGAGCGATGATCTGTAGTTCTTAGGCCCCTTTTTCTCAACTTCGAGTCATTCTAGGCCCAAGTTTGACCAACCCTGAATGAAGGCTATTTATAAAAAGTGGAATTATGGGTTTAAAAATATAAAATAATTTTTTGATACCCATTTGAGAGATGCAAGTGGGTTCGCAAGCGCTCGTAATGCGAGGCATTCTTTGGCCCATTTCGATCAAATTTGTATCGTTTTAGGGTCGATTATGGCTAACCCTGAATGAAGGTGATTTTTGAAAAGAAAAATTCTTCATTTGCAAATATGAAATCATATTTGGATACCAATTTGAGAGTTCTACACGTGGTCCTAATTGCGAGCAATGACATATAGTTCTTGGGCCTGTTTTTCTCAACTTTTTGTCATTCTAGGCCCAAGTTTGACCAGCCCCGAATGAAGGCTATTTAGAAAAAGTGGAATTATAGGTTTAAAAATATAAATTAATTTTTTGATGCCCATTTGAGAGATGCAAGTGGGTTCCCGAGCACTCGTAACATGAGGCATTCTTTGGGTCATTTCGATCAAATTTGTATCATTTTAGGGTTGATTTTGGTTAACCCCGAATGAAGGTGATTTTTGAAAAGACAAATTTTTCCTTTCCAAAGATGAAATCATATTTGGATACCCATTTGAGAGTTGTACACGTGGTCCCGATTGTGGGAGAAGATGTGTAGTTCGTCGACCCGTTTTTCTCAACTTCGGGTCATTCTAGGCCCAAATTTGAGGAGCCTCAAGTGAAGGCTATTTCGAAGAAGTGGAATTATGTGTTTAATAATATAAATTAATTTTTTGATACCCATTTGAAAAATATAGGTGGGTTCCCGAGCTATGGCAACGTTGAGGCATCCTGTGGCCCATTTCGATCAAATTCATATTGTTTTAGGGTTAATTCTGGTTAACCCCTAATGAAGGTGATTTTTGAAAAGAAAACTTCTTCATTTTCAAATATGAAATTATATTTGGATACCCATTTGAGAGTTGTAGACATGATATTGATTGTAGGCAAAGATGTGTAGTTCTTGGGCCCCTTTTTCTAAACTTTAGGTCAATCTAGGCCCATGTTTGACCAGCCCTCTATGAAGACTATTTGGAAGAAGTTGAATTATGGGTTTAAAAATACAAAATCATTTTTATATACTCATTTGAGATAAGAAAGTGGGTTCCTGAGCGCTCATAACGTTCAGGCATTCTTTTGCCCATTTCGATCAAATTCGTATCGTTTTAGGGTTGATTATGGTTAACCCCGAATGAAGGTGATTTTTGAAAAGCAAAATTCTTCATTTGCAAATATGAAATCATATTTGGATTCCCATTTGAGAGTTGTACACGTGGTATTGATTGCGAGCGAAAACGTGTAGTTCTTGGGCCCCTTTTCTCAACTTTGGGTCATTTTAGGCCCAAGTTTGACCAGCCCCGAATGAAGGCTATTTGGAAGAAGTGGAATTATGGGTTTAAAACTATAAAATAATTTTTTGATACCCATTTAAGAGATGCAAGTGGGTTCCCGAACGCTCGTAACGTTGAGGCATTCTTTGGCCCATTTCGATCAAATTCGTATCGTTTTAGGGTGGATTCTGGTTAACCCCGAATGAATTGATTTTTGAAAAGAAAAATTCTTCATTTGCAAATATGAAATCATATTTCGAAACCCATTTGAGAGTTGTACATGTGGTTTTGATTGCGGGGAAAGACGTGTAGTTCTTGGGCCCTTTTTTCTCAACTCCGGGTCATTTTAGGACCAAGTTTGACCAACCCCAAATGAAGGCTATTTAGAAAAAGTGGAATTATGGGTTTAAAAATATAAAATAATTTTTTGATACCCATTTGAGAGATGCAAGTGGGTTCCCAAGCGCTCGTAATGTTGAGGCATTCTTTGGTCCATTTCGATCAAATTCGTATCATTTTAGGGTTGATTCTGGTTAACCTCGAATGAAGGTGATTTTTGAAAAGAAAAATTCTTTATTTGCAAATATGAAATCATATTTGGATACCCATTTGATAGTTGTATATGTGGTCTTAATTGCGAGCGAAGAAGTGTAGTTCTTGGTCCCCTTTTTCTCAACTTTGGGTCATTTTAGGCCCAAATTTGACCAGCCCCGAATGAAGGCTATTTAGAAGAAGTGGAATTATGGGTTTAAAAATATAAAATAATTTTTTGATACCCATTTGAGAGATGCAAGTGAGTTCCCGAGAGCTCGTAACGTTGAGGCATTCTTTGGCCCATTTCGATCAAATTCATATCATTTTAGGGTTGATTATGGTTAACCCCAAATGAAGGTGATTTTTGAAAAGACAAATTCTTCATTTCCAAATCTGAAATCGTATTTGGATACCCATTTGAGATTTGTACTGGTCGTCTTGATTGCGAGAAAATATGTGTAGTTCTTGGGCCCCCTTTTCTCAACTTCGGGTCATTCTAGGCCCAAGTTTGACCAGCCTCGAATGAAGGCTATTTGGAAGAAGTGGAATTATGGGTTTAAAAATACAAAATCATTTTTTGATACCCATTTGAGAGATGAAAGTGGGTTCCCAAGCGCTCGTAACTTTGAGGCATTATTTTGCCCATTTCGATCAAATTCGTATCGTTTTAGGGTGGATTTTGGTTAACCCCGAATGAATTGATTTTTGAAAAGAAAAATTCTTCATTTGCAAATATGAAATCATATTTCGATACCCATTTGAGAGTTGTGCATGTGGTCTTGATTGCGAGGGAAGATGTGTAGTTCTTGGGCCCCTTTTTCTCAACTTAGGGTCATTTTAGGCCCAAGTTTGATGATCTAGATGGATATCAGTGGCCACCCACCTTTTCCAACTGGCTCAAAATAGTTTTCTGACATTTTTGGCAATTTTTTATTTTTAGCAGTTTTTACTTCGAGGGCCATTTTGAGGGCCTAAATGAAGGTTTTTTTGTATCGATCTCCTTAATGATAGTCGTAGGCATAATTAATCCCCCAAAATAAATCTCCTCGATGATACCTTTCCAACGGGCTATCACATGCCTAAAACGGAGATCGTATGCAAAAGTTACAACCCTGGGAAGTTGATGTACTAGCTTACCCAAACGGGGCCCACATGACTTTTGGCGTTTCATCTCCTAGGGTTAGGTTTTTGGATGTCTAGGGT
>SNQJ01S0118559.1:12740-23248 GCA_010110895.2 Picea sitchensis
ATTAGGTCTTCTTACATCCACCTTATTCTATTTTATTGAAAGGCCTTATTAATATTGACCTTTATTACATCCGAATATATTGTTCTACCTATGTGTAGGTTAGGACCCTAACATGTCCCCCCCCCTTAAAAACAACCTTGTCCTCAAGGCTTGAGATGATGAAATTGTTGCAGAATGGTAGTTGGTTCCCAAGTGGCGTCTGCTGGAGTTGTATCTTTCCACTGGAATAACACTTCCTTGATGGTTCCCTGACGTAGGTGATGCTCATGCTGGTCCAAAACTGCTTCTGGTTGTAGCCAAATGGATCCTTCTTTAGCTAACTCTGGAAGATTGGTTTGAATTTGGCACTTAGCTCCAATCACCTTCTTTAAGCATGNATGCTCGACCTTGAGGGAAGTTTGCTTGTAAGGTTGCAGTAGAAGAAACACCTGATCCCCTTCTGCAAATTGACGTTCAGAGCGACCTTGATCTGCTTGTTGCTTCATGTGATTATGTGCCATGACCAAATTCTCTTTGAGGGTACGAAGAATAGCCTCTCGAGCTGTAAGAGTGTTGGCTATCGGAAGTCACTCCTGGATTGCTTGCAGGAGCAGAGCATGACGCCCATCAGTTTAATGTCACGATTTGTTTAAAAGGGGTGATCAAATGGAAGGAAACTCAGAACGATATCATCTCAACTCAGAAACTAGGCCAGGCATGCTTGAAAGAGTGAGGTCTTGATAAACTTCAAACAATGAGTTGCAGTAAAAGGGTGAGTAGGTGGAAGACTTGCGTGAGAAGGGTGCAAAAGCCTATCACAGACATCAAGTTCGTAACAGACTGGGGAAGAAAGCATTCGAACACAAAACCCTTTTATATTCAAACACAGGAAACCAGAGAATACAATAATGTCACGACAAATCCTTTATCATAACATAAATGCAACAATCCACGCGAATCATTCGACTATGAACTCTCTAGCACGAGACGAAACAAAGATGGAGAAAGGAGAACTGCTTGTCATAAAACAAGAAATCTCAAACACAGAGGCATAACTCGGAAACCAGAATATTTGCTGAAACTTTACAGTCGGGAGCTTGGCTCTACCATCGATAGATACAAAAATGGCATAAATGCCTACATATACTCAAAACAACAACAGTAGCGGAATCGAGAAACTGCATTAAAAGATTTGCGTCTGCATGGCTTCTGACACTCTGCAGCCGCAATCTTTGAATAGTCATGCAACTTATGGCAGACGCAATCGATCTTCTGATCGTTTCAACAACAAATCGACGTGCCTTTAATTCATTGCAGGACGTCCCCATTATGGCGGAGATGATGTCTAACCACCGCCAACCGATTCAATAACTGCTTTCTTGGGATCGAGGATGATCCGACCAACTCAGCATTTTGGGATGTGGAAGACTTCTCACGCTGCCACCTGGAATAACTGAATGGCTTGAAGGACGGGTATGGAGGCCAACGCGGAGGATGGGGGCACATGACAGGAATGGTGGTGCCGGACTATGAGGGCATGGAAGAAGTGGCGAGGTGGAGGACACGTGGCGGAGGATAACAGGCGGAAGGAAGGAAGATGGGAGAGGAAGACGGGAGATAACGAACTCACCTTTCGGTGAGAGGCTGACGTGGAAAGGAATGGGGCACGTGGCAAGTAACGATTGGATGGTGAGGAGAAGGGAAGACCACGTGGACTAAAGAGGGGAGGTGGATGGATGACACACGACAGCAGGGGAAAGGCGGAAAGGAAGATGACATGACGGAAGAAGGGCCCACGATGGCTAAACACAGGGAAACTGAGAAGGATGGGGCTGAGTGAGCGCCGTTGATCCGGGCGCTAAGATCTCGGCCGTCGAAAGCTGCATCCATGATTCTAGACCCCCCCCCTCCGCTTAAAGGTAGAAAGGCAGGGGGGGTCCGGAATGGTCTTCATCGCCGTTGATCCGGGCCCGCTGATCCGGGCCGTTGGAGAGGTGCGCCCCCGATTCCGGACCCCCCCCCTCCGCTTAAAGGTAGAAAAGCAAGGGGGGTCCGGAATTTAATATGCGCCGTTGATCCAGGTGCTGTGATCCTTGCCGTCCAGACTCGACTTTCATTTAATCATGGGCGCATTAGCACCCCAAACTTAGGATAAGTGGGTTTTAACCCATTCTTTTGTGTTCTAGCCCCCCTTACAAGAAACATCGCTAAAATTTGGCTCCATGGGGGATAGAGTCGCCCCTGTGATGCTCTAAGAACTCTTTTGTAGACTTAGTGCCTTTGTTGTTGGGCTATGGAGTCATTTATTAGTCCAAAAAAACAAAAACAGAAACAATATTTACAAAACGAAACAAAAAGAGCCGAATGTGGCTCATAGAAAACATTTTTTTAAGAAATGCCCATTGACTGGGCCACTAAAAACTTCATTGCCTTCGAGATCCTGCAACCTGTAAGTGTTGTTTGAAAATACTTCAAGGATCTTGAAAGGCCTGAACCAGAGGGCATCAAATTTACTGTGCTTTCCCTTTTCCTACCTGGGTGCATCCCATTTGAGCACCAAATCACCCTGCTCAAATTATTTCTTTTTGCTCTTCCTGTCAAAAGCCTGCTTGATCTTCTGCTGATGATTGTAGGCTCTGTCTAGGACCTGTTCTCTAATCTGCTGCACTTCCACCATCTGATGAATTCTCCTGAGCATATGGTTAGGTTCTCCCTCAAAGTCCTGGAGGAGATTTGCCACAGGTAAGGCGAGCTAAGTGGGGAAGACAACTTCTATTCCATAAACAAGTTGAAAAGGTGAGAGGCCCAAGGATTTATTTGTGGTCACCCGATCGACCCAAAGAGAAAATTTGAGCTTTGAGTCCCAGGCCCTTTTATTGTCTTCCAATAGATTCTTGATAAGCTTGATTAGGCTTTTATTGGAGGATTCTGCCAGTCCGTTTCCCTGAGGATAGTAGGGAGTGGAGTGAATCAGTGAAACGCCAAGTTGTTCACAAAACTTGACCAGAGGCTCAGACCGAAATGGGGAAGCATTGTCAATGACAATTTTGCTAGGGCAGCCAAATCTAGCTATAATATCTTCCAGGAAGTTGATGATTACTTTGTGAGAAGTGCTTCTGGTAGGGACAACTTCTATCCATTTAGTGAAGTAGTCGGTTGCTGTCAGAATCCATCGGTGCTGACCACACGAGGGGGGATGAATTTCCCCGATGAAGTCCAATCCCCACTACTGAAAGGGTGCTGAAACCACTACTGGCTTTAATGGCAGAGATTTGAGCTGCTGTTTTCCTGAGAATTTTTGGCATTTGATGCAAGCTCTAATTTCCCTGCAGACATCAGGAAATAAGGTGGGCCAGTAATATCCAGCTCGGAGGATCTTGTGAGCTGTGGTCTTCCAAAAATAATGACCTCCACAGAGACCACTATGGAAGTTGAATATAACCTTTTGGGCTTGATGTGGGTCCAAACACCTCAGTAATATCCCCAGGGGGTCTTTCCAATACAAGGCTTGGTCTATGAGACAGTACCTGACCACTTTGAGTTTTAAGGCTCTTGCCTTGCTTTTTTCCATCCCATCAGGAGGCCTCAACTCTTGTAAAAAATACAAGATATCTTTGTACCAGGGGCATGTTGCTAGTGGTACAGTGCTTCGGGAACCCCTGTTGGATGACTCAGCTTGCTCATTGATGAAATTGATTCCCAAGGCCCTGCAATTTGATTCAGCCAGCAAATTGGCTAAACCTTGCCCTTTTATCAGCTTGGTGGGCTTAATCTCTAGATCAAATTCTAGGATCTTGGCGATCCATTTACCTCTTCTTCCATCTATGCCAGGCTGTATAAGAATGTCCTTCACAGAAGCTGAAGGGACATATGCAATGGTTTTTGAATGCAAGACATAGACTCTGAAAGCTTTGAGAGCTTTCACCAAGGCATAAGCTTGCTTCTCCATGATCTCGTATCGGAGCTCTGCATCTCTCAGCACCTTGCTAAAGAAAGCAATAGGCTACTTTCTCCCTTGATCATTTTTCTGCAACAAAACTGTCGCTACTGTGTCACAGGAAGCAAAAGAAAATATCAGAAAATCTTTATAATAATCTGGACTGATTAGCACAGGAGCCTCACTCAATGCTTTTTTTATCTGGACAAAAGACTCCCTAGGTTTAGTAGTCCATTTCACTTCATTTCCCTTTTTGAGCATGGCAGTGATGTGTTTCACCAGCTCAGCAAAATTTGAAACAAATCTCCTCAGAAAATTTATCTTCCCCCAAAAGGCTTAGACCTCCTTCTTAGACCTGGGAAGTGATAGGGTCTGGAGAGCTTCTACCCTGTCAGGATCAATTCTCACTCCCTCTGCTGACACTATATGGCCTAATAGTTTCCCCTATTGCATAGCAAACAATGATTTCTTGGGGTTCAGGGAAAGTCCAAACCTGCGACACTTCAGGAAAACCTTCTTCAAGTGGTAGCGGTGTTCTTTATCAGTCTTGGAGAAGACTGTTATGTCATCTAGGTAGATCACCACAAACTTATATTTCTCCCCGATGAAGGCTATGTCCATGGCTCGCTGAAATGTTGCTCATGCGTTCATCAATCCAAATGGCATTTTGGCATACATGAACGTGCCCTAAGGAGTGGTGAAGGCTGTCTTTTCCCTGTCCTCAGGCATGACTGATATCTGATTGTAACTGGAAAAGCCATCAATCATAGATATCCTTGATGCACCAGTGACCCTCTGTAGTATGTGTTCCATGTTGGGCAGGGGATAATTGTCCTTCCTTGAACTTCTGTTTAGGTTCCTAAAATCGACACAGAGTCTGATTTCTCTGCTCTTTTTTCTCACTGGGACCAAATTGGCCACCCAGTCAGAGTATCTCAAGGGGACAATGATTTGGGCATCTAGCAGCTTCTTCACCTCTCTCTCCATGACAGGTAGTAGCACCGGATTTATCTGTCTCAGCTTCTGCTTGAATGGCTTAGCATCTTCTTTCAGTAGGATCTTGTGCTCAATAACTGAAGTGTCGTACGTCTTGAGGTCCTCTTAGGTCCACGCGAACAGGTCAGCAAACTCCCTCAGCAAATTAGTATATTCGGCCCTCTGCTCCTCGATCAAACTCTTTGACATTTTGAAAAACTTAGGTTCCTCTGGTGTGCCTATGTTGCACTCAGCTGTATCAGCATCGTCACCAGAAACTCTCCCCCTCACTGCCACATCATTCCCATCGAACAATATTTCTAATGGGATTAGACCTTTTGGTATGTGATTGCTCGGTAGTTGAATAATCTGGTGGTCAACAACTTCATTCAAAAACCCCCCAGGGTGATTTTCAGGTTCCTCGTCAGGGTCCTCATCTATGTGGGACGTAGAAAAGTCATCGATGGATTGGAGGAATTTCTCGATCTCCTGATCATCTTCAAATACCTTCCAATGTCTAACATTGTCTGGTACAAAGGGTCTGTATCTTATTTCGACATCAGATTTGACAGTGGGCGATGTAGGAACTTCGAACAAACTAGCTGAAAAGGCTAGAAAGTCGGCTGGAGAATTTTCTTCCCTTGGAATGAAAGAGATGTTAAAAGCCAGGAAAGAATTATCAACTAGGTCCCATACCTCGTTCCTCTAATTCTTGAGTTGAGGATGCTTAGCCTGATAAACATTTTTGACCTGCTAGACAATCAGTTCTACATCTCCAAACACAACCATTTCACTGATTCCCATTTCCTTTGCAGCTCTTAATCCCAGCACCAGAGCTTCGTACTCTGCCACATTGTTGGTGACTTCAAATTCCAGTTTGTATGACAGAGATATGGTCTCTTGAGAAGGGGATCTGAATACCACCCCAGCACCCGCACCTACACTGGAAGAAGCTCCATCAAAGAACATCTTCCAAACATAAGTGGTTGGAGGGGGCATTTCTGGATTAAGACTGGGCTGCTTTCTGATCTGCAAGGGGGCCTCAGAAGTCTCAGTGACCTGTAACAAGCTAGACCCTAAACCAATGTCAAGTGAAAAGATGGGATGATTAGTGGGGTTTGCTTCATCACTGGCAATGTAGGCCAGCTGAGATTCTCTGTACAATCTCCTATGTTCCCCTCCAAAGACTGGAATGGTGGCATATGTGAGGTCCATTTGTAACGTCCCTCCAAGTCTCTTAATCCAAGACCTTGACAACAGCATGCCGAACTTGGGGGGAACATCAGCTACCACAATATCCATAATCATACTCTTCATGGGCAACTAAAACAAGGACACTACCAGGTCCTTGATGACTCCCAAACATTGAACTCTCTTGGAGTCAAAAGAATAAAGGTCATGATAGGCTCAGGTGACTTCCAGTCCTAATTCTTCCATGACAGCTTTGGGCATGAGGTTTTGAGAGGCCCCTGAATCCATCAAACAATTGTGCAGTACCTTGTCATGTATGTTCAGGGAGGTGTAGAAGGGAGGGGATGAATCATCTCTGTCTTCCACCATGGGGCCTAGGACAACTGCTGGTTTTTCATCTTGGAGTTTTATGAAGTCTGTGGATGGGCCTGAAGCTTCGGATTTCAAAAGGTCAGAGAAGCGTTTTTTGAACTCTCCATGTTTGATTAGCTCAGTGAGGGGTACAAGGATTCTGATCTTTTGGATTTCATGCTCGAAATTAAAAGTGGATGTAAGCTTTGGAATTTCTCTAATCTCAGGAACATGATTTTGGACGATGGGAGAGAGGGGTTGGGCCCTCTTACCTCTGTGGCTGTCTGCTACCTCATCAGCAGGCTTCTCTGCTTTAGTGGATGACTCAGGAATATCAGGTGCTGCTGCCCTCTTGTTGGATCTCAGGTTATACCTGCCTCGGCCACCACTACCCTTGTCTCCCTTGCTCAATTCATTTAGCTGACTGTTCATGAGAGACTCCTCGTATGCTGATTGAGTCAGATGAGGGAACGGGGGAGAAACCTCTAAAGAGTGGATTTTAGGCTCAGGATCATCTGTTTCTCCTTCTTCTTCATCAGCCACAAAGTTGTTCTGGAAGGGAGCCTGAATTCTTTGGTCGTCTCTGTCTCTTTCCTTCTCTTTGTGCATGGTTGGAGGAGCAAAATTGTTTGGTCTCCCGAAACCTGTTCTTTTATCAGTGTTCTGAGGGCCCTTCTTCATTTGTTTCCTTTCCACTTTCAATCTCTCCATTTCTTCTTTTAGAAAGTTCATCACCTGGGCCAATTCATTTACTTGAGGATGGGGCAGTGATGGGCCGGAGGTTGAGACTTCTGACTTTCCCTTTCTCCTGTTTGTGTCAGCTCTGTTTCTCAGTCTATTAGCCACTAATATGTTAGATTCCACTTCTATAGCTGCATCTTGCATTTGAGCTAAGGAGGTAGCTCTTCTTTCTCTTAATAAAAGACAGAAATCAGGGTCAAATGCACCGGCATAGGAAATTTGGGCAGAGGCCTCTGAGGGTTTTATCTCTGCAGGAATCTTGTTATACATCTTATTGAACCTTTTGGAGAAGTCAAAGACAGACTCTCCTTCCTGCTTCTTCAGAGACCCAAACTCAGTCATGTAATATATGTAATCTTTTCTATCTCCCCACTGCCTCAGGAAAATAGTATCCAAGGCTTCAATGCCAGCAATAGATCCAGGGGCCAGTCCCCTGAACCATTTCCTAACTTCACCATCCAGGCTCTGAACAAAGACTCTCATCCAGACATCTTCATTTTCAATGTTCAGATTGTCTGCATAACTGTAGAAAGCAACCAGGTTCTCTTCTGCAGTTATGTCCCCTTCCCCAGTGAACTTGGGCATATACTTCAAGTAGTCTCCAGCGGGGAGAGGATTCATAGGATGGGGTAGGATTAAGGGAGCATATCTATCCGCGACTATGGAATCCATTCTATTTAGTGGGGGATTAGCACCAGCCATAGGGCTATTAGGTGGAGGAGAACTGGGAGGAGAAGGGGTGTGAACAGGAGATGTAGGAAAAGAGATCCTCACAGGAGACGAGGGAGAAAACAGAGAGAGGTCTAAGGGACCCAAATGAGCAGGTGTTTCTCTCTGTGAAGTAGTAACAATAAAAGGAGCAGTAGTGAAAACTTTTGAGGTCTGAGGTCTGTACTGAGGCACAACTTCTAGGGAGGGGGGAGTGACAAGGATCTCTCCCTCTGATACTAGACCAAGAGGAGAAAACTCAGCAGGAACACTCCCAAAATTCAGAAAATGGGAAACCTCAGAGGAAGGACGACTAGGAAGCTGAGAATAAGAAAATGGAGTTCTTACGGAAGGAGGTGGGGAAATACCTGATTCAGAAGTGAAGCTTTCTCCTTGAGGAGCCTTTCCTTTTCTGAGAATCTCCTCCGGATTTTCTTCAATAGCAGCTAGAGACAGTTGTGGATTGGACCGCGTGTGTCTGCCACCGGAAGACACAACTAATTCTACGGGTTCTCCGTAGTGGAGTCGTCACAGTGGATTCGCCAGGTGCACAGTAGAAATCTTCAAGTTCTGATATCTGATGCACCTTCAGAATCAGCTTAATCTTTGTCGTTCAATCCCGGGGAAAATATTCAACTTCGTCCCTGGCAACGGCGCCAGAAATGTTGGCTATCGAAAGTCACTCCTGGATTGCTTGCAGGAGCAGAGCCCAACGCCCATCAGTTTAATGTCACAATTTGTTTAAAAGGGGTGATCAAATGGAAGGAAACTCATAACAATATCATCTCAACTCAGAAACTAGGCCAGGCATGCTTGAAAGAGTGAGGTCTTGATAAACTTCAAACAGTGAGTTGCAGTAAAAGGGTGAGTAGGTGGAAGACTTACGTGAGAAGGGTGCGAAAGCCTATCACAGAAATCAAGTTCGTAACAGGCTGGGAAAGAAAGCATTCGAACACAAAACCCTTTTATATTCAAACACAGGAAACCAGAGAATACAATAATGTCACGACAAATCCT
Source organism: Picea sitchensis (assembly GCA_010110895.2). Classification (NCBI taxonomy): domain Eukaryota; kingdom Viridiplantae; phylum Streptophyta; class Pinopsida; order Pinales; family Pinaceae; genus Picea; species Picea sitchensis. The sequence goes on from SNQJ01S0118559.1 coordinate 21,640, forward strand.
TTATCATAACATAAATGCAACAATCCACGCGAATCATTCGACTGTGAACTCTCCAGCACGAGACGAAACAAAGATGGAGAAAGGAGAACTGCTTGTCATAAACCAAGAAATCTCAAACACAGAGGCATAACCCAGAAACCAGAATATTTGCTGAAACTTTACAGTCGGGAGCTTGGCTCTACCATCGATAGATACAAAAATGGCATAAATGCCTACATATACTCAAAACAACAACAACAGCGGAATCGAGAAACTGCATTAAAAGCTTTGCATCTGCATGGCTTCTGACACTCTGCAGCCGCAATCTTTGAATAGTCGTGCAACTTATGGCAGACACAATCGATCTTCTGATCGTTTCAACAGCAAATCGACGTGCCTTTAATTCATTGCAGGACGTCCCCATTATGGAGGAGACGATGTCTAACCACTGCCAACCGCTTCAATAACTGCTTTCTTGGGATCGAGGATGATCCGACCAACTCAGCATTTTGGGATGTGGAAGACTTCTCACACTGCCACCTGGAATAACTGAATGGCTTGAAGGACGGGTATGGAGGCCAACGCAGAGGATGGGGGAACATGACAGGAATGGTGGCTCCAGACTATGAGGCCATGGAAGAAGTGGTGAGGTGGAGGACACGTGGCGGAGGATAACAGGCGGAAGGAAGGAAGACGAGAGAGGAAGATGGGAGATAACGAACTCGCCTTTCGGTGAGAGGCTGACGTGGAAAGGAACGAGGCACGTGGCAAGTACGATTGGATGGTGAGGAGAAGGGAAGACCACGCGGACCAAAGAGGGGAGGTGGATGGATGACACATGGCAGTAGGGGAAAGGTGGAAAGGAATATGACATGACGGAAGAAGGGCCCACGATGGCTAAACATAGGGTAGTTGAGAAGGACGGGGTTGAGTGAGCGTCGTTGATCCGGGTGCTAATATCTCGGCCATCGAAATATGCATCCATGATTTCAGACCCCCCCCCTCCGCTTAAAGGTAGAAAGGCAGGGAGGGTCCGGAATGGTCTTCATCGCCGTTGATCCGGGTGGGCTGATCCGGGCCATTGGAGAGGTGCTCCCCCGATTCCGGACCCCCCCCCTCCGCTTAAAGGTAGAAAAGCAAGGGGGGTCCAGAATTCGATATGCGTCGTCGATCCGGGTGCTGTGATCCTTGCCGTCTAGACTCGACTTTCATTTAATCATGGGCGTATTAGCACCCCAAACTTAGGATAAGTTTGTTTTAACCCATTCTTTTGTGTTCTAGCCCCCCTTACAAGAAACATCTCTAACAAAGTGTTAGGTCAACCGCCTGGAACTTCGAGGCACCTGATAAGTATGAGAGAACTGAAGGTGGCTTCTGTCCATATACCGCTTCAAAAGGATTCATGTGTGTAGCTATATGGTATGAAGTGTTGTACCACCTTTCAACTAAGGGTAACCATTGAGCCCACTGATTTTGCTTTCCGAGGCAAAACACCTCAAATATGTTTCCAAACACTTGTTGACAACTTCCGTTTGGCCATCAGTCTGGGGATGATAAGCTGTGCTAAGATGCAATTTTGTGCCTTGTATCTTGAACAGTTCTTGCCAAAAATTGCTTGTGAAAGTTGGGT
>SNQJ01S0118560.1:3917-23128 GCA_010110895.2 Picea sitchensis
ATCAGTCAAATACACATATGCAGATATGAAAAGAATAATAAACAACAAACCATAAGAACGCAGGTTGATAACGGAGTTCGGCACAATGTTTGCCTACGTCTCCGGGCCTTTTTCCTTGTGGGGGAGGCTTCTTTATTTCTTCTCAAGTGCTCAAAATTACATCTCAGAAATTCCCAAAGGCTACAAGACTGATCTGGTCTTGTTGTCCCAGATCTCAAGAACCCTGCAAAAGAAACGACATGCAAAACTGATGCTCCAAGCTCCCAGAAACGATCCGACAACGTCTCCACCTCAAAGGCTTCACTGCATCAAACTGACTTTGGCTTGGCTTTCTTTCAGCATAAATCTTCTCTGAATGATTGTGTTTGGCCTCAAACAGGTCTGGTTTATATAGCATTTGAGTTGGTTTCACATCCCCAACTTCCTCCAAGAATCTGGCCTCCAAAAATGCCCAATATCCTCCAAAAATGGAGTAAATCTGCTAATAACAGGCATATTAAATTAAAAAAACCAAATTTTGTTTGAAAAACCCACTTTGCATAGTTTATTGGGGCCAAATCGGGTGCAGCCCCTTTTTGGCGCGCCCTCTAGTCATATGGGGCCTCCACATGGCCACGCGCTGGTCCTATCCCGACGCTAGCTCCTTTATTCCCGGTCGCATGGTAACCCGCCCGTGAACCGGGGGCTAATCCTCATCCCATCCGCGCACGTTGTAATGACTCCCGGTCATATATTGTATGTGGTTATATGGTGCATGGTTCGGCGCCAAGGGCTGGGGCTAGGCCCCGACCCTTTTTACCGCCGGGCAAAACTTTATTCAAATTTAAAATCATTTTATGTCGTTTGTTAAACAAGCACCAACCGCCGGGCGGCCGGTTAGCCCAACCATTGTAGTTCGTTCACCTGCCGGAGGTCACGGGTTCGATCCCCGGCCGAGCCACCAAACCATTTTTACATTACGACCGAACAACCAATAATGCAGCGCCACGTGGCAGCCCGTGACCGGGCCACGTGGCGCTTTAAAAACCAATCAGAACATGCCACATGTCAACACGTGATTCGCCCACGTCTCTGCCACATCGAATGTCGTACTGACACCTGTCAATTTGCCATACTTCCACGTTGCTTGCCGCGTCAGCCTGCCGTACGCCCTGTCATCTGCCGTGTCAGCATGCCATGTCATTTGATGACGTCAGCCTGCCACGTGTTACCCTGTCAGTGGTGACACATGTCACTTCAACACTGGTCCGACCGTACGCCAAATATGCCAAATCCGCATGACATGTGTCGCGTCCTGGTGATGCCACGTGTCCTCCGTATGGATCTGCCACGTGTCGCATTCTGAATCCGCCACGTCAGCTGTACGGACCTGCCACGTCAGCTGTATGGACATGACACGTGGACTGTACCGACTGTACAGTCATCCCCTTTTTTTGCCTGTTTAACTTTTCGGACAGAACGCGATATCTTCTCCATACAGACTCCGTTTGACGAAGTAAATATACCACCGGAATCAGGAAGACGAGACGGACGCAATGGAATAGGTTTCATCGCATTCTGAGCACTTTCATTTTTGAGCATTTTTCAAGCCCTATCAGGCTTCTGGATCCGTTTTCGGATCACATATTTTCTCTTTGTCCTCCTCGAACTTCACTCTAATGTCATCTTTCTCTTGCCTTGCAACCCGGAGTTGCTCTAGGGATTCCTCCTTTGCTTGCTTCAAGGCCTTTGTGTCATGTTGTTTTCTTCCTGTACTTGATGAAGGTGAGCCTTTGTCGCATCTACTATCCTTCACAATTGGGTGGGCTCATCCCCCAATTTTACACCTTCTGATGACGACGGTGGAGTAGACACTGCCTGACTTGAATAGATAGATTGTTGTACCCCTTCAACTCCACCTCGATTCTGTCATACATCATTTCCTTATTTTCTTCATGTCACTACAAGATACCCTCTGAAGCATCTTCTACAACTGCGATGATGAGATCAACATCATCCACTGTGAGCACATTCTACGACTGAGGCTTATTGGCTCGAGATTTCTTCTGTGCTGAGGGTTTCTTCGGAGAAACCTTTTGTTTCTTTGATGTCTCATCCTCTGTTAGGGGATCCTTTGGCGGTGTCACTTCTCCCTTTCCCTGCTTGTATTCTTCCCCTTCCTCTTCTTGTTTTACTTCATCGCCTCCTCCTCCTCTAGGTGAATCAGTTACAGTTTCCTCTGATGCGCTATTTATTTCCTACACTTCTTCCTTCTTCTTCTTTTTCTTAGCGCTGCTCTATCCATCACACTCCCTCTGGGTGACTAAAGGAATTTCGATGATGTCGGGGTCAGAGAGATCTATTTTCTTGAATGGTCCAAGGCATTCAATCGACCATTCCTTGGTTATCTCGTCCATGTCTTCATCAGTCAATTTGTAATAATACGGAAACTCCTTCTTGTTTTCACCCCTGCACGCAGTGATGTATATGAAGTGTCATTTTGCGTGGAACTTTGCTAGTGGACTGTAAGTATGCAAGGTGTTCGGGGTCATTCGGGGGAATGAATCAATAGCACATGTGAGTTGTAGGTAGTAAGTGTGGAACCTTGGTGGTGAACCTTGCAGCCAATGGTTCTGATGGTTTGAATTCTGGGAATGTCGCTCCCTCCGGCATCTCCCATATGACAAACACAATTAGATTTAATAACCAACTCAAGTGGAATTCATAGCCTTGGTCCTGTGCTTCGCGACAGTCCTTATGCAACTCATTGACGAGGTAGCTCACCCAGTTCATATGCATGCCCTCAACGCACTTCCCTGTGAGGTCGATGACGAAACCTGTAACTTGCGTTGGTCAATTCTTCCTGACGAGCTTGCCAGTGATCAACTGACAAGCTAGGTGCACTGCGCCATCTTGGATGGAGGCTACCTTGTAGCCTCATTTCCCCTTCTCCACATCATCCTAGGTTTCCTTTATATGCTACGCCAGGGAGTGATATGTAACCTTCCCTGGATAGAATTATTGAGGGTCTGGTCCCTGCACACTCAATCTAGTGACCAAGTGGATCAATGTCAGATCCACAGTCACACACCTATCTAACCAGAGATAACCTCCATGGTAGCACGACAGGAGGAGTTTAACGTATGCGTTAACCTCCTGATGTCTGCCAAAGTGGGGGATCTTCATGACATTTAATATGGTGGACCACGCAATATCCTTAATTCATGGTTGGGGAACTATCTTGGGCTTCTTCCCAGTCATATTGGTTAGGTATCGATGTGGTGCAAGAAACGCATAATTATTTCAGCCTCCAAGGTTGAAATCACTGATCTTAAGATCAGGGATAAGTCCTAGCTGTAGTTTGACTGTGCATATCCCCTTCGAGAGGTACACAGTGATGAGAGTGTACTCAAAATCATGCGGGACACTATCATGACTAACTATGCCAACCAGAGGCGGGATGTAGTCGGGCAAGACCGACGAGATCTTCTTTGCGTTCACCAGATCATCATGGTGATTGCTTCTTTTCTTAGTCGCTACTCAACTAGATCGACGTGCAGTCGAGGGGGATTCTTACACTCCTCCCATTGGCGAGGACTGTATTTATGTAGACATGACCTTCTCATCCATAAGGTCAATCAATATTTCTTCCATCGATTTCTCTACTACGCTAAGGTCGCCCGACATGCATGCTTGTGATCAAATAACTAGGGTAGGTGAATGGATGCTCAAGGTAATCGAATCGATGGCGAGGTCTAGATAGTGTAGTGTGGTATGCGATTAATTCTCTATGGGCTTGAATATTTCAGTTTGAAAAAGTGGCCTCGGTAAGGTATTTGACAGATTAAATAAGCAACGGTGTAACAGATTCTTTCAACGGGTAGAAATGCCTTAATCAATACAAATCCATTTGTTATGGAACGGTCCCAATGGTCCAATGGCAGTCTTTCCAGAAATAACTGTGTTTCTAGCCATTCCAAGGCGTCATTCTAATGGTCAGGACGCATCCAACGGTCATATAGCTTCACCGAGTTGAAGTTCCATTTTGCGTTGTTCTTCTATTCTGGTGAGGTTCAAGTTCTTTAAGCCTGCCTTCTGCAAAGTCTTTTCTGGAACTTCCTTTAGTCTTTCTAACTTTTCCTTCTTCTTATTGAGCTTTCTTTCCTTCTTTCCTGTGATCTAAGTCTCTGGGTTCATCTTTCCATTCTTATTCTTATTTTCTCTTAGCGTAGTAACTTCACACTGTTGAGGGTATTTCAAAGGGTTCAAATGTGATACTTCGTCTCTTACTATTTCTGGGGTAGGTTATCTTCTCTCCTGCATGGATAGGTTCTTTAAGCCTTATTGTGTTCTTTCAACCTCGACAGCTAATTCTCTGGCCCTCAGTTGCTTCGACTTGTCCTCTTGTATTAGTCGCTCTATTTTCTTGGCTATGAAGTCCCTTAATTCTTTATTTTTATGTTCTGTGGCTTACTCTTCTTCTTTCCTTCAGATCTGATCTTTCTCAATCCAAGTCTTTCCTAACATAAGTGAAAAAGGAGTGCTACTCTCAACAAACTTAATGACCTCAAATTCTTCTTTAGTCAGTGCTCCATGGGCTATCATAGGTACATGAGTAAGTCTTCCACATAGGGTTATAATCTTTCCTTTAAACAATCTTATCCCTCTTAATGAAGGAACCATAGCAGGTTTTCCCAAAATTTCCTAAGTGCTTTCTGGCATGATATTCACCTATGTTTCTTCATCCAATACACATTCTATGTTGAAGTCTCCTATTCTTGTTTATATGCACTCATTTTCTTTTAATATCTCTAGTAAACTAATGTCTCTGTGATCATTCAGTGTTTCTTTCATCTGCAATAATATAGTCTCAGATTCTTTCTAGTGCTCTAGTATATTCTTAGTCTCTTGACCTTCTTCATAGTTTTCTTGTTTCATGTTTGTCTCCTCAACTTTAGCAATCATTCTAGTGAAATCCAAAACCTCATGACCAACAAATTTACAACAAATAAAAGTAGGACCTATACCAGGGAATTCCTTAGCAAGATGTCTTGGTCTTCTATAGCTATAACAAAGTGTCAATCCTCTCTTTCTCTTAAATGATCCCCAACCATTCCTGTACTGCGCACTAGGATCGCAGTGATGGACCTGCATTCTAAAAAAAATCTTTCTAGGGTCTTATGTCCACTTGTTAGTCCAAAAATTATTTCTATGCATAGGAATAACATATCTTTCACTATCTCTATCAGATTTATTTAGATCAAATCTTCTTTCTTCTAGTTGTTCCCTAGTTTTTAGACTAGGACAAAATCTATCAAACATACCTAGATCCTTACTTTCGAAGAAAGAAATTCCACTTATCTTACCTTTACCAGAGCACAAATTTTTGAGATATTACCTCTTTTCTTCAGATCAGACTTCTCTTCTTATCACAGAGCTTCAAAAGTCAAGTATAATACTATGCACTATAACAACAGATCTACGCACAAAGCTTTATCTTTTCTTAAGTTCCCAACAATCACAGTTTCAAGGCCCAACAACAGAACCATTTGTTGGCATAGGGGTAGACCCGGGGTTCAACACTTCAAGAGTGCACCAAAAAAATCCTAACTACCGGCCCTTTCGGAAACACCTGAGAAGCATATGAAGTCTCACCTGAGGTAGAGGCACGGGGGGTTGTAGGACTCAAGTGTATACAACCTAGTTGAGAGACAGATCTACGATCACAATACATAATAGAGCACTTAGAAATTAACATTCATTAGTCTTTAACCCTTATTCATATCGTAGGTCAAACCCTTATTATAGATCAATGTAATAGTAATCAAGCTTAAGAACATATAACCATTTAGCACATAGAATCAGAGCAGATCAAACATTCTAACGCAACACCCCTACCATAGTAGGTTCTTTTTGACCTCCCACTCTAAGGATTGTTCTTAATATCCTCTTTGAGTATGATCGACTCTTTGATTCCCCGCAGGAATATTCAACACACAAGTGTTTCCACAGGTCCTTTTCAGAAGTTACGCCTGCATGAACGAGCACAAGGTGCAAACCTCCCATCCACGTGACCAACTAATGTGACCACAGTCTTCACCCAAAAAGGTATTTCGGGTTTCGCAACTTCACAATTCCTATTGTGAGCCCTATGACTCCTTCAATCTCTGAAAACCCAAAATGAGTTAACAGGTTCACTAACTCCTCCCTTGACTTCTCTCAATGTGACCCTTGACTACGACCCAAGGCCAAATCTTTCGGCACCTCAGGATTTCGTGTATCAGGGAATTGCAATGTAACTTTTTCTCTTTTCCCGATAGCCAAAACCACGATATCTCCTCGCCAAAAATCAATGGTTTTGAGATTCATGCGATCTGATGGTCTTGATTCTATCGAGACTTCACGTCTCGCGAATCTCAAATTCAAGGCCGAAATCTCAAGCCCTAGATCAACAACTCCTGTTGATCCCAATCTAACAGCTACTCTCCCTCCTGAGCTTATGACTGATTAAGGACTTTCTTCTTAACCCTTCCATCGGTCTGCAATATCCAACAGTCCATGGAATTTTGGTAGTTCTCCCTCCGAGAAACTTCAACCGTCCGTTCAATTCACTGATAAATCCTTGCCAAACAACTTGGCGTCTTTTCTCTTGAACTTGGCTTCTGCGAGGTAATTCCAGACCTCTTTCTCCCTTCGAACTCTTCAAAGTCTGTATCCCTCTTGAGCTCTACTTTGCTGCAACTCAAGGATTCTAAAGGATTCTTGTGCACACTCCTTGCGACATTCACAAATAACCTTTGTTTATTTAACACTCCCAGCTCTGCGCACTTCTTGCAACAACAGTTATTCAATCTCTTCCCCTTAGGGTAATAAATTCTAAGACTTCACCGAGCCTACGCACACCTTGCATGGCTCTATGCTATACTTGCACTTCTATTGGTATGAGAACAACGATATCCCTCCTGATATTTTATGAGATAAAACTCAGAACCTTGTCAATGCACTCTTTGTGGAACTTCTAACCTTCCATCTTGGTCTGCAATATCCAATGGTCCATGGAATTTTGGTAGTTCTCCCTCCGAGAAATCTCTGAATCAGTCTGCCTAATTCATCGATAAATCCTTGCCAAACAACTGCCTTTCTCTGAACTTGGCTTCATGGTGTGTAATTCTAGACCCTTTCTCCCTTCGCACTCTCAAAGTCTCAGATCCCTCTTTGATCTCTACTTAATGCAACTCATGATCTCATGATTCTTGTGCACACTCCTTATGACATTCACAAATAACCTTTGTTTATTTAACACTCCCAGCTCTGCGCACTTCTTGCAAAAAACAGTTATTCAATCTCTTCCCCTTAGGGTAATAAATTCTAAGACTTCACCGAGCTTACGCACACCTTGCATGGCTCTCTATGCTATACTTGCACTTCTATTGGTATGAGAATAACTGCTATCCTCCTGAGCATTTTATGATAAAACTTCCTCAACCTTGGTTAATGTGTGCACTCTTTGTGGATTTAACGCAGACCTCTTGGAAGGAATTTTCTAGACAAGAAACAATTGAGTCATACTCTCCTCTCACTCTGGACCCATACATTCAACATGAAATCACAAGCATACATACACACATAACATCAAACAAATGTATAATGTAGTATATAAGCAAATTTTAAACATACGACCAATAGATGTAAACAATATTCACTACAACACTCATGAAATTGGATCAAAGCTTCTTTATATTAATCCAAGTACATCTATAAAAGGGCTCTAAAATAGCAAATCAAGTATTCTTATACAATATTCTACAACCTCTATTCTTCTCTGTGCTCTCTTGATCTACAACTTCTTACTCTTACAATGAGAACAATTGTTACAATAGAATACATACTTAGGGAGCTTTATAGAGTTTTCCCTCCTACACTCTAAGCCATCTAATAAAAAATTAAAAGATACAACTACTTTACATTTATTACAATAAATGCTCCATAAAATTAAAGATATTTATGCTCAATATCTTCACATGATATTCAAAACATAATGAAAAATACATCCTCCTGTAAAGATATTACATTAATGTTCTATCTTTCAAATTCAAAACATTATCAAAATATACGCTGGTGCAATTCCAATCAGTCTCCATGGTGCTTTCTTGTTGCTGCTCGGTTACGATAAAGTTCCCTGCATGATAATTCTCCTGCTGAAAATCCCACCACCCCTGCTTCAGAGCTCCAAGCACCATCTCATTCAGTGTTCTCGATATTTTCTTCGATTTTCCAACTGGCATCCTCCATTGGGTTTCCTTTCCAATTGACCAAATACTGTAACACGCCTTCCCTTCTGTCTTCTGCTAACTTCCCATCAATGATCTTTTTCTGGCTCAGGCCTTTTCAACTACATGCATCCGTCTCACCCACCCAATTTATTTTTGATTCTTTTCTCCTCTCGCTTCATCTGCTTTGTAAGGGTACAGATCTACTACAAGTTGGAATATGGGTGATATTCCCACACTATGTTGCAATTCTATTTCATAATCATTTGCCTCTTAAAATTTCTAGAAAATCTAATCTACTAACTTTTAATATTCCGGGCCATTGTATGTCCCCTTTGGGAACCTTTTCTTGTGATGCACTAAGAATAAATCTCCCACTTCAACTTGAAGCTCTCTTATGTGTCTATCTTCTCTACGCTTATATTCCCGGCTAGGAATATCAGAACCGCCTTTTAATCTTACAGACTTTGCATCTCTCGCTACAAAATCCTCCTCCCCAACACTTCAATTCACTCATTTCAAGTCTCAACTCATATACTCCTCTTGGTTGCATTCCATACATTATTTGAAATGGATTCTTTCCTCAAGTGATTCCAAGTAGGTGAGCTTCAATATATGTACCCTACTTCTGGGTAGAATCTAATCCCACTGACTGCAATGTTCAACCACTAAACTCCTCAATAAGTCTCCCCAAACTCGATTCACTACCTTAGTTTGTCCATCCATTTGAGGGTGATATGTCGAAGCTAAAAGATAAATCCATTCCAAGATTCTTCCATAGTGTCCTCCGTAAAATGACCAACAAATTTGTATCCTCATATTGGAAATAATACCTTAAAAGTTTGTAAGTCTTAATAACTTTGAAAACAGACGGTAAATGTGTGCCATCACCGTTTTCTGACATGGAATAAAATGTGCCATTTTTAGAATATGTCAACAAATATGGAATCACAACCTCCTCAGGTCCTTTTGCATTAACACAAAATCCATGCCACCGAGATCCCACAGCCTCCGCACCGAAATGGCTGACAACTCAGATTCTGCCTTTTCCCTTTACGTGATGGTACCGCACTATTGATAAATTTTGACATCTTTCCTCACATCACAATAATATATAAACTACCTGGGCTTGCATGGAAGGCTTTATGGCTGAAAATGTTCAGCTAATCCCCCACTTGCTTCTTCCTTCCAGATTCCTCTCTCATAGAACTCTTTCGTAATACATAACCTACTTCCTTTGAATAATAATCCATCCTCAATCAAATATTCAATCCATTGGCTTATATATCTTAGAATAGGATTCTCACATGCTTTATAATCATCCTTGAAATATGAATCATCTTTATACAATTCCCATAATATTGAAACCCAAGGTCTTCACATCAAAACTCCCCGTAGAACGTTCACTCGGCTCAACCCATCAACAACCTTGTTAGCAATCTTAAATGTGCTTTATAACAAAAAGTAAAGTTCCTAGATACCCAACCTCCATTTCGTGATGTTTCGGGTTCAATTCTCCGGCTGAGCAAGCACTATAAAGCTTGGTTGTCACTGTACAAGAAAAATTCTTTTGGAACTAAGTAATGCCTCCATTTCTTCGGTGCTTGTATGATTGCATAAAATTCTTATCATACATGGAATATTTCCATCTTGCTTTCACTAACTTCTCACCAAGTATGAAATTGGTCTATTGTATTGACTCAAGACTACTCCAACCAATCCACTTCTGTACGCTAATTCACTTAATGTTTACTGAATATGTATAAAACTTAACTCCGGTTTTCTCTCACGATCTTTTGTTTCAACAACTTGAAACTTTTTCTCTGCTTTTACTTCCTCCAATGAAATATTTTATGTCTTTTTCGAATCAGGTCCATCACTGCATAAATTCCACTTCCAAATTTCTAATGAACTTCCCAGTGAAAATCGGTTGATCCATGAAAGCTTCTCGACTTCAAAGATATTCCTCTTTGGCGATGTACTAACTCGGGATTTCTTTTAATTTTTCCTGATCCATATATTCAAACCCATTTGAATATATTTCAAACTCCAAATAAATTTGTCTTTTCTACAGAAAGATGACTTCTGAATTTATCAAGAATTTCACAGAATCTCTTAGCTCACTAGAGTTGATGTTTCAAATGCTCTTCAGTCTTACTGAAGTTTAGTATATCATCAAGATACACACCATAAACTTCTAATGGCTATTTCAAGATTCTTGCCTATCAATATCATAAAGTATCTCGCTACATTCACAAGCAAATGGAATATGCATATTCCTCATATACAGCCCTTCTATCCATCTTGAACGGCTGGTCTTCCCATTCATCACCTTCCCTCATCTAACTGGACACATTCTCTCTTTAAACCAAATTTCGGAAAACCTTTGGCCCACCCCAAGTAATCCCATCGTCCGTCCTGGTAAAGGGATTCTATACCTGATAGTGATTTTGTCTATATCCCTTGAGTCCGTACACATTCTCCATCTTCACCATCTTTATTTAGATCTTTAAAATCCACAAGGCCACCAAGGCTTTAATTGAACTTTCTAACCAACCTCGTCCACTCAAATCCCCACTCTGCTTCTTAACTCTTCATCTCCAAGGGCCAATATGTATCAGCTTGTTTGGTAAACTTGCTTCTGGTGTAAGGTCAATGTGATGGCTTATACTTGATGGGTGACAACGGTATCAAGGTAAATCACTCACCACTATATCTGAAATTATACAGCCCCCTCCAAAGAGATCATCTGGTCTAAAGATCAAGTCAAGATGACTCTATATTTTCTTACCACAAAAAATGACATGTCTTCTTCTTTCTTGACTTCATCTAGAAGTTCCTTCCCACCCATGAGAAGCGCATAGTGTTTCTTTGTCTCTACTTTCACCTTCTTTGTCTTCAATTGGCAAATAACAGCATGTGAGTTCTCCCATTATTTTCCAAGGTGTATGTGTTCTTTCTTCCTGGCCATGTCACCATTCTACTATATTTCCATGGTTCCAATAAGCATGCCTGCATATCCACGGGAATGACATCACATAAGATCTCATCTCTATAACCTCCTATATTAAATTCAACAAAACATTGTTTAATGACATGATTCCTTGCAACTTATCAAACTCTGGCTTGATAAAAATCGCCTCTAAGAAGTCAAGAAAGAAAGTTATCAGATTTAACATGTAATTGGCTGAGGTATTGAAGGTTCCTTTCAAATGCCTCACCCCGAGATGTGGTATGATTTTCTACTATACAATTTGATAGATACGTTGACACAATAAATCCAATCAATAAAAGCAGAAATTCAATTGTACATTAAGAAAATGGTAAAATATAGCAAAGAATAAATGTAAAAAACAATGAAAAATTTGGAACCTAGCCGTTGTAGCCATAAAGCTTCTTGCCACTAACATTTACCTGTTGAGGCTACAGAATCTCTAATGGTCACCTCGATAGGATATGTTGGCATACAACTAATCAACAAGAGTTATGGCAACCAAAAACATTATGCAAGAAAAATAGAAATATTGCATCGATAAACTGTAACAATGATTGATCAAAGGTTGAGCTAAATGGTATATAAGATATTTAACCCCATAGTAGCATCCCCTCCACCTATTCGATTCAAATTGTAATCGATCAACAACTCTTCACATGGAACTATTGCTTTTGTTGCACATATAAATATACGATTTTCCGCAAGCCCCCAAATATGCAATTCAGTTTCTTAGCTGTTGCCACTCATTGTGTACCATTCATAATCCCAAGAATGTTTCCAGTATTTTTTGGTCTTCCATCAATAGACATAGTTTCCCTTTTATTTGATTGTTATCTAGTAGCTGTATATAATTTGCGGAAACTCCATATCTTCGCATACTTTTTGTATTTTGGACTATTTGTATCCAATATTTTTATATATAATAGGGTCCGATGTACTCCATCAAGTCAGTTAATCCGCCGTAATATAATTTTATGTCATCCATGGAAAATAATCCTAATCCATGTAGGGATGAAGGAGAATGCGATACATCCTCCCACCATGAAGATATATCTCAGGTTCAATTTCTGTGTAGTCTTGAAACTTACTTGCACTAGATGTTTATACCTCTAAGGGAAATCCTAATGTCACTCTATGTCAGGAACATAATTACAATAATGAATTCCCTCCTTTTTAGTAGTAATTAAAAATTGCATGTGGGTATGAAATCTTTCCCTTACCTTTTTCCAACTCTAGTTAGACCAGAACCTGTAGATCTAGTACAACATGTCTTACTTTCAACCTCTCTTACTATATATTGATCATCACTGAAGGAAAATAGATATCATATATACCGCTTGAAAATTTACACTGCTTAAATAAGAATATAAGTTATCACGCCACATATCGCCTTTTGGTACCAAACACAGCCTGCACAGGCTCACAAAGTTGAAATTACCGGCCAATCTATCCATCATATAGTCAGAAAATATAGTTGCACAAAGTTGAAATTTCCACACCCATCCATCATATAGCTCTCATAGCTGCATATGAGCTGCATATAGTTGACATGATAAGCCGTTGCCGTACAAAGCTGCTAAAGCCGCATAAGCTCATGAAGTTGCATAAGTTCCATAGCCGCTTGGCTGCATGCTGCACGTTTGCATAGTTTCATATAATGCCATTTGTACAGGTTGTACAAATTGTTTTAAATATAGTTGTGATATAGTAGCAACATTAGGCCGCATATAGTCGCATTAGCCACAAGTTGCAATATAGTTGCAATATAGTTGCATATAGTTGCATAAGTTGCAACATAGTTGCATATAGTTGCATATATAGTTGCATATATAGTTGCAATATAGTTGCAAAAAATTTGCATGTAGTTGCATAAAGTTGAATATAGTTGCATTTAGTTGCATAAAGTTGAAATTGCCAATAACGCATCCCAAATACATAGCCGTGTATATGTTTAATGAAGCTGCATATAGTTGCACATAGTTGCATAGCTGCATAAGTTAATGCATGTTACATAAAGTTGCGTAAATTTTCATAAAGTTGCATAAAGTTAAAATTGCATTTAGTTTCATAAGTTGCAATATAATACCAACACAGTTGCATATAGTTGCACAGTTGCATATAGTTGCATACATAATTGTTGAAATATAGTTGCATTTGACCAATCACCAGTATTTGAGAATATAGCTGCAATATAGTTTCATATAGCTGCATAAGCTGCATATAGTTGCATATAGTAGAATAAGTTGCAATATAGTTACAAAACGTCTCACTTTCAACACAGTTGCATATAGTTGCATACATAACAGAGGAAGTTGCATTTGACTACTCCTCAATATTTGAGAATATAGTTGCACAGAAGGACAAATCGGCTGCTAATAAGAATACGCCTCTAAGGTGTACCTATGACTAGAGAGGGAAAAGGCCTGTAAGTCCCAAATATTTTTTTTTGGCTCATTGGACATTAACAAGGACTCAAACCACCACATTTATCTTTTTTAATAGACTATGGTGCTTGGGGTGGGATATGGGTGTCATTAAAAATTTCTTCACACCATGTATGGAACTTAGGTATTGTACATGGTCAAGGGAAAGAACATAAGGCTCTTTAGGTCCTATTTAAATCTTCTTAGGATTTGCTTTCCATGATGAAGTTAAGTTAAAAACAACACAAGACATGCACCTTAGCCTCTGTGTGGGATATTTGATGACATTAATAGTTTTTCATAATAAGAATGGTTCTCAGGCTTGTACCATGTCTAGGGGAAGAAAAAAAGAACATTAAGCTCACAATGAAAGTTATCAAATTCAAGGGCCATGAGCTAGGCCTCAAATAACCATGTATATATATCTTATTTAAGAGATATTTGAACTTCCAATGGGATATGGGTGTCATTAGGATTTTTTTTTCACCATATATGTAATTCAAGATTTATATTATCACCAAGGTAAGAAAATCAAAGCCTTCTTCCCTAAATTAAGCTTTTTTATGCTTAATGGCCATCGAAAATGCCTCTATTTGGGAATATGTGCACCATTAGTATGTTTTGAATAAAAAGAATGGGTTTCAAGACCTATACCATGTCCAAGCGAGGAAACAAAGGGACTTAGGACCTAAATAAATATTCTTGATCTAAATAAAATAACAAATTTCAAAACCACCACATATCCCCTAAGGGATATATGGAACAAATCTTTGGGTGATATGGTCACCATTCACAAGTTTTGGGCTTAATGTATAACAAAGAACATAAGGTTGCTTAGGCCATATTTGAATCTTATCAGGGTTGATATTTGTGATGCGGTCCTTAAAAAACCACACAATATCTATTTAGGGTATCTTTGGAACCATTGATACATTTTCATAAAGAATAGTGGTCTCAAGGTGTGTACCATGGCTAGGAGGAGGAAACAAGTACCTTAGGTCCAAAATGAAGCTTCTTCATTTCAAGGTCTATGAACTAACCATCAAATGATCATGTAGATAATGTTAAAGGGATATTTGGCCTCGATGTAGAATTTGGACACCATTAGTATTTTCTCACATCACATATGTGTTTAGGCTTGTTCACCATCATGTAGCATAAGGGAATTAGGGATTTAAATGAACTTATGTGCTTAATGACCAAGATCTGGCCCAAATTAGGAATATGGGCAAATACTTGGTATGCTTCTTTAAATAATAATAATGGCTACTAGGACCTCTACCATGTCCAGAGGGAAATAATGGCTTTAGGCCCTAAAAAAATATTCTCGTCCTTAATGGCCATAAACAAGGCCTCAAAAACTCACCACATAATCAATGAATGGATCTACAATTCTAGTGGATAAAACTACTATTCACAAGTTTTGCACATCACGTATGGAACTTTGGATCTTACCCATGGTTAAGGAAAGAACATAAGATACTTAGGGGCCCACTTCAATCTTCTCTGCTGATCTTGGCGATGTAGTCTTTGTACAACCACATAAGACACATGTAGGGGATATTTCACCTCCACATGGGATATTTCATGCCAATAGTAAATTTTTCATAATAAGAAAGGATCATGGGCTTATGCCATGGCTAGGGGAGAAAAACAAGGAACTTTGGTATAAAAATAAATATTGAGGATCACCCAACTGAACTAGGCCTTGAACAAACCACACAGCCTCTTTTAGGGATTGGCCTCGTGTAGAGACATGGGATCCATTAGAGCTCTTTTTTTTGTTCACAAATGAAGTCCAAGGCATACCATACTCTTGGGGGAGAAAACAAGGCCCATGCCCCCATGAAAATCTTTCTCATGCCTGATGGAAAAGACTAAATCCTTCTATTGGGAATGTGTGCACCATTAATATATTATAGAAAATAAGATTTCGTATCAAGAAATATACCATGATGAGTTAGGAAAACAAGTGACCTAGGCCATGTATAAATATTCTTGATCTCAATGGTTATGAAGAAATCCTTGAAGAACCACACATACCATCTCTAAGGGATCTTTGTCTTGTGGGTGGGATATGGGCACTATTCACAGGTTTTATGCATCATATTTAGCTCTCAAGGCCTCTAAGAAGGAAATTAGAGTCATTAGGAGGATATAGTTGCATAAGTTGCATTAGGAGAATATAGGTCACATTCATAAGTTGCATATAGTTGCATAAGTCGTGATATATAGTTGTATATAGCTGCATAAGTTGCATAGTTTCATAAGCTGTAGACTCTTTGCATAAAGTTGCATGTTGCATAAAGCTGTGTAGTTGCATAAGCTGCATTGTTGCATAAAGATGCATATTGCACAAATTTGTGTAAAGTTGCATAGCTGTACTGTTTAAAGTCAGATGTTGCATAAAGCTATGTGAAAGTTGCATAAAGTTGTATGTTGCATAAAGTTAAGCAGAAAGCCGCACAAAGTTGCATAGTTTATTAAGCTAAAATGGTTGCATAAATTTGGAGTAAAGTTGCTTAACTTGCATTGTTGCATAAAGTTGCATGTTGCATAAAGTTGCAGAATTCCATGTAAGTTCCATAAAATTGCTTAAGTTTCCATAAGTTGCATGTTGCATAGTTTCATATAGTTGCATACTCTAAATTGTTGCAATATAGTTGCATATAGTCATAGTTGCATAACTTGCATTGTTTCATAAAGTTGTGTATAGTTGCATAAAGTTGCAAAAAATGCAACTTATGAAACTATAATTGCATATAGTTTCATATAGTTTCATCCCCCTATCACTTTTAGTGGAGAACTAGATTTGAGACCCATAAAGAGTCTGACAGATCGAGAAGTTTGGAAAGATCCTGGAATTTCACATACTTGGAAAGCGCCTTTAGTGGCGAATTTCACATATTTGAAAAGCACCTTTATGCAGCCATTATGGTTAAGAACATGTGTTTCTTCCTAAGAGGTCACAAATTCAAATCCAAAGGGGAGTAGGGTGTGTATACCTCCTCGGCCCAGCTTTTAGGTGGGGAATTTGAACAATCAATGAGGAAAAACAATTGGGTTGTAGGTCTAAAGGATTGTCTCTACTATTGTGGAATTTATAAGCATGGTTTCTCTCCAAGCATCCTACATGGGAAGGACAATGAAAACATTTTCTGCATGAGACCCCTCTCTCTTCCCTGATATGACACATGTGAGATTTTTACTTGTATCCCAAAGGTCAAAGATTGATGGGAAAGTTGTAAGGATACATAGGCAAGAAAAGATAGTACCCCAAGGACAAATGATAAGGCTAAATCAACCAAAATCCCCTTTCCTCTTCCCCATTGTGGCATCATAGTCCCTTTGTTTCTCCCTCAAGAAATAATTAAGGTGGATTTATATTATTGTGCATTTCCCTTTTACAAAACCATGAACTCTTATAAGAAATATACCCACCACATTGTATAGTCATGAACTTATGAGACCCTTTTGACAAGGCAAGGAAATGTTTCCTTGAGTCTCTATCTCATTGAAGCCATCATCATAAGATGTCATTAGCCATCTAGGATTGTCCCCCATCCTAGGAAAAACTACTTGAATGATAAACACTTTATTTCTTTAATAAAATTCCAATAGTGTTTGTGGTTTATCTTGGACCTTTTGTGATTTAAACTTTGTTTGTAAAACATCCTCTACATTTATGTTCCATGCTTTTCTTGTTGTATTGCAATCAATGGTTTTGTTCCTCACCACAAACACGCCTGCCCACCCATCACTTGTTGTACAATTCCTAGTTGCAACAAGGCCTCTTCTATGTCCTTAGTATCTATAATTCATCATGTCCCCATTATGTCTCGAATCTAATGATTACCGTGCATATTTTTCCATCATATCTCCACTATAGAAACCATTCATACACAAAGTCTAATATTCCATCCCTCCTACTCATTTTTCTCGCCTTCTCCTCTTAGATCCACCTTTTACTTGACCTTTTTCTTTCTTTATTTCCATTGTTTGCCTTTGTTTCTATAGTCTTATGATGTGATTGCTTCTCATCCTCTCTCATATTGTCCCACTTTTTGATTTACTCTTCTACTAAATTTATTTTTTTCTCAAATATTTCTTCCTTTCATTGATTCCTACCTTTCTATTCTTTCATTTTCTCTCCTACCTTCTTCTATCTTTGATTTTCACTCATTTCGTTGATTCATGCTACCTTGTAGTCCCTTCTCTCTTTCTCTTCTCCATAAGAATGTTGGGGTTTTGCCATATGGTATTCTCATATGTTATGTTTATCAGAGTTGTCCATTCATTGTCTTCTATATTAGTTTCTTCTTTATATGAGGACAAGTCCAAGAGGCCTTTATTGTTTTGTCCTTTTTCTCCTTCATCCACTCTCTTCATTTTATCTCATTTTCCTTTGGTATATATGTTAAGATTATTTCACTTATGGGGTTCCTCATTCCCATTACCTCGAATTTGTCTAGGATTGGACAAACTTTCACGTCCTTTTGTTTTCTGACCCATGACTCATGCTTGTATTTTTTCGTCCCTTTATGCCATATCCTCCTCAATTTAACTATTTTATTTCTCATGCCTCATCTATGAAGGTTTCATTTCCATATATCCCATACATGTTTTGTGTCCATTTCCAATTTATAAATCATGTCTTCATTGGTGTAACGACTGTCCTCATTACGACAACAATTCTCTACCAGGTGCAATTTTTTTTTTTTGTTTAAGGTGTGTGCACGTGTGTAAAAAGGAACATACACACTTGACCCTATGTCGCCACACGACAACCAACAAGATGCAACCACGATGGACACAACCAGAAGGCTTAAGGCACACAACAGGTAACTGCAAACGTTTAATGACATACTGGGTTATGCACGGTACAAACACAAAAGGAAGAATCCATAGTAGTAGATTTTACCATTTATGCACAGGAAAGAAGGGCGTTTAATATTAGTTCTCTTCTTCGGAGAGAGAGAAGGTCACATAGGCTCCTGGCCGACTGCTCAGACAGAAACTGGTAATCTTCATCAGGGGTGTTGCAAGAGTGGAAACCCTGCCTTTAAAGGGCCCGAGACTCTTGATACGACACAAGATTCTTTACACAAAAAATAATCACACGCACAGACTTATATACAAAGGCCACATGGAGGGGTCTACAACCCACCTGACACAGGAAAACCCAACAATACATTGTTCACAACCAGGTATACAAAAATTAATGAAACAACCCCGTCTACTAGGGGAAACACATGTCAAGGACTCAGACAATGACCATTAAAATTATGACAAGGAAATGTCTATGACTCAAGAGTGATTTGTTATTAGCCCATTTTTCCATTTAATTTTATTAAACACCGAGTACATTAGCATAAGGTAAATCTAATTAATTCATCTCCCTGAGTTTAAGGGCCTTACCCTTTGTGTTAAAATTTAAAAAGAATTAAATGTCCTTACAATGATTTAACCTCGCCATTACATTTATACTACCACCACATTGTAAACAAATAACAATGTCCTTGCACTCCTATGTTATCATACAAG